>JAWWEQ010048820.1:0-14975 GCA_035583055.1 Torymus tubicola | reverse complement strand
CTCGCCTACGCCTATACGCAGCCACCAACGTGTCTCTGCGTGAGGCGAACTAGCCGCAGAGGCATCTCCTGCACTCTGGGCTAGCGAGGAAGTCTCCAACTCCTGCGTGGTGGGGCGACTGTCGCCCCCGGACACGGCGACCTCTTCCGTCGGGATCTCCGGGACTATAGGGGCAGGAGTGATCCCATCTACGCGCCCCTGTTCGCGTTTCCCGAGGCACTCGGGCACGCTGGCGCGATGTGCCCCGGTTGCCCGCAGGCATAACAATTGAAGGGCTAGGGTGCTGCAGCTACCTCCACGCCCTCCTTAGGTGTCGCGCCACTCAACGCGCTCGGTGCTTTCCCCTCCGGTTTGGCGTCTGGGGCCTTCCTTGCCCCGTCTCGACCGGAGGAGTGGTAGCCCCGCCCTCTACGCGGGCCATCAGGCGCACCTCTTCCCGGACGGTCCGGTCCGGGGCCGGCTATCTCCGTCAGAACCCTCCGGAGCATATCCTCCATGCTCTCTGGCTTGGAGGTTCTCTTCTCTAGGAGCACCTCCACGGTGCGGAAATCTGTTCTACGGACCATCGCTTGCAGCTGGGGCTTCATATTCCTGTGAAGCTGGTCTAGCTGCTGTTCGGGGCTGGGGGGTGGCGACAACTTCCGCGTTATCGCTATGAGATACGTAATGTAATCCCTCACGGCCGCATCCGCCCCCTGCATGCGGTTGTTCGCCTCTGCTACCAGACGCTGTTGGTACCTCTGGGTTATACCGTACCAACGTCTTGCCGCGTCTACGAAGTCTTCTCACGTGGTCCACTTATCTTTCTCATTTCGGTACCACGTGGCGGCCGTGTCGGTGAAGAGTTCCGACAAGAATGACAATACCTTCTCCTCGGAGAGGTTTGCCAGGACTCTGCAATCTTCGAGTCTCGACAAAAACACGTCAATACTCTGGCTCTTCGCGCCAGAGAATCGAATCTGCCGCTTTCGGACTACTTGCCCGATGTCCCTCGAGTGATTGAATCTCGCCCTCGAGAAACTCGTCGATAGTCCTCCCGTACAATGCCGCGGTTTTCAAACTGCGGCTATGTCTGTCACTCTGTATCTTACCGCTAAGTTACCGTTGCTCCTCCAGGAGTTGGAGCCCTCGGCTAGCAGCAGCTGAAAAGCGTAGAGGACGGTATTCGGTAAAGCATGCACGGGTCGGGCACGAAATGACAACGCGTGACTCGAGATATAAAATGTAATAAAAAAAGTTTGTTCTACTCCAATCAAGAAATATAAGTTAGCGCGTAGGCCGAGACTTCGTAGGGAGCCGGCTCGCTCGCCGGCTTCTCCGCTTCGCAAACCGAACACACGCACGCGGCCCGCGTGGCCGCACAAATCTCACCGCGAGGTTTCGCACGCAACAATAATCAGTGGAATCCACTTACGCGGGGCTGCTCCGCCATCACGCACGCAGTTGTAGTCGGCGGGGATGGAGATTCCTCGCTGTCCCCGCAGATTTCGTTGCCGACGCAAAACTTCTACTCGTGCCTTCCCTTCGCACTGGTCACTCACGGGCACGAGGGGTTACGGATGGTGGAGGCACGGCACTTCTTTCTCTCGTTCTCTTTTTCTCTCTTGCTTTTGTGCACTGTCACACCTGTTGCCGTCGCGCGCGTCAAGGCTTATCTACTCGCAACAAGATGGATGCTCGTTTCCTTCGCTCTCCCGCGCGGTGCTCCGTCATGCACCAAGGTTTCGTCACGCGCCGCCCGATGGCTCTACGTGTACCTTTTCTCGCGGTTGCGCGCGTATTTCAAATTCCGTCGGGATTCTGACGCAGTCCATACACGCGCCCGTTACACCTCCCACCCAGAAAAAAAACTGTCGTATGTATACAATACACATATACAAACTGTTAAAAGGATAAAAGGAAAAAATATGTTTATCTATTCATTATTATAACTTATTAAATTTTAATATTTAAATATAATATTCTAGTGTGAAAATTAAGTGAATAGATCATGTTACAGCGTACAAAAAAGAAATATTTACTTGACGAAAATGTAGATATGACAAATTATGCAAGGAAAAAAATTAAAAAATTGTTAAAGGAAAAAAGGAATTTACTGTCTATTCATATAAAAAGTACAAAGTAAGTTTTAAATGTCTGCGTCTATAATTTTATATGTAAAATTTTGTGGCTGCGTCTAGGTAAAATCACTTTTAGAGATTCGTATTCTTATTTAAATGTCATAAACAGCGATTTAATTTTATATATACGATAATACCAAATTAATCGAATTCAATTGGCTTATTTTTACAAGGAATATAATAATTAAATATAATAATTAATTAAACATTTTATTTTTAAACATGCATGTATAATGACTTCAATTCGCCGTTAAATTGTTGTAAATTTTATTTAGTTAATTGCAGAGGTACCGTGAAACACTTGAGTTATTTAACTTTGACGTTTGATTAAAACTAATTATATCTATTTCTTCAAAATTTAAAATATGTTTGTATAAATAAAAACAATGAATAAAAAATTCTGTTTTGTAGATTGGTACAGCCATTGGATAAAGACGGAGTATCCGAATCTATTAGATCTATCAAAGGAGGATATTGATAAAAATACTCAGAAAGAATTGAAAAACTTCAATCAATATGTATCAAAAAAGATTTCATATTTAAAACGTCCTTCTGACGCAAAAAAATCAAGTACAGGTAAAAAGAAAGGTACGCGCATAAAAAATTGATTTACTGATTAATGAATAAACAAATTAAAAGTTGCCATTATTACTTTATAAATACTGTATTTTTAGTCAACAAAATAAGTATCACTAATGATCAATCAGATACTGATATTGATGTTGAGCAAAACATTATCAAAGTTGCTGTTGAACCTGCTCCGAATAGTAAAAAGGATGCTAGAATTGAAAATACATCGATCAACCACCGCCCGCCAATTGAGTTTCAAGAAGTGGAAGATTTTGAAAATGTAGAAGTCTTAAGTTCCGAATATATTAATATTGAAGGAAATAACGATGATGGCTCTGATAGTGACTTTTCAGTCTTTGATCCTCAAGACTTTGAATCATCCAGCGATGAAACTGATCCTTTATTAGAATAATATTATATTTCTTATTTTCTAATTTAATTTATCATTTAAATTTAAATTTATTATTTATGCTTATTTATACGCATGTAAATCACGATTTTAAGCAATAATAAAACTTTATTATTCTATAACGATGTGATTAAATGATTTTAAACTTTCTATGAAACTATCCTGATCTAATGCTATATTTATCAGAGGAATCGATTGGCCACCTCTAATTACGTGTATGAAATAATTGTAATTGATGGTAGTAATGATTAGAATCAATTGAATTAATTCTTATAATGTAGTTTAAAGTCGATTAAAAAAGTCGATTCTCAAACTAAATCTCAATACATTTTTTAACATTTTAAATCGATTATTAAATCTCTTCGAAAATTAAAATTTATTAAATGCGATAAATTCAAATGTCATAGTGGCAATTAAAACGGATTTACGGCGAAAAAGTATTAATAAATATTAATCGACTTCTATAAATAATATTTTATCGATTTTAATCGAATCTTATACACATATACACTTTAACTGTCTTTCAATATCAAAAGTGAGTATTGAGACTTAGTTTCAAAATCGATTCAACTGCTACAGGTAAGGCTAGGTGTAGCCAGCAGTCGATCGTTCTCGCACCAGAGTTGGTGGCAGTGCTATCGAGCAAGGGGCGCTCGAGTAGGATGAAGCCTAAACTTTCTACAATGACAGCTTAAGGCAAGTGTTCGTCCCTTGTGCCACTGTCAACTGCCGGACAGCAGGGTTTCTTTGACGTGAAACCCTTGCAAGTGCGTAGCACGAGTATATTACGTGCAGAAAATCCTACACCGTTACACTATTTTTCCTTATCTTTTATTCTCTACGGAATTATTTAATATACACATTATTTATAAAATTAGTAATTATTAATAAAATAATTTAATTGTGCAAAATGCCATATACAATCAAGGTATATATCTCTATAAAAAATTCTAACATGTAAATGCAGCCCATATGAACTAATGATGTTTTAAATTATTATTACACCGAAAGTGTTTGTAATTTATTTATAATTTTATTACAGATTTATTGTAAAAACGTTTTCTTAGAAGAAATACGTATTATAATGATTGAAAATTATAAGAAAATTTACCTTTAGAAACTTCTAGTCAAGTATTATTGGAAAAAATATAAAAATTAATATTTTTTTTTACGAAATAAAATTGTAGAATAGGAACGTAAATTAAAAATAATAGGTTACAATTTTTTTATACTAAGCAAATAATTATTATGTACTAATTTTAGAAGCATAAATTAAGATTACATTACTGTATTATTTTAAAATTTATTGTTAGAATTGAAAAAAAAATTCTGTAACACAAAATTACTGATGGTTTAACTATTCCTATACTAATGGAATCTCTACGATATTCAACAACCTAAGGACGGAGGTGTTTTTAATTAATATGCATATTTCTCATCAGTAATTTTCTGACCTACAAATGATGTGATTGCAAATTCAAAGGACGCAGCATTTCGACAACGCAACTGCGTGACGTAGCGACCTTCCAAACTCGCGAAAAACATACACACGTCTTACGCGGTGGTATCTTGGTAATATCCTCTGAGCTAAGGTAAAACTGTCTGCGGAAACTTAGTATGTGATTTAAACCTGCGTCGGAATTACCAGGTCGGATGTAAGAGATCGATGAGACTGGAGAGATTTGATGTTTTCGAAGTTCTTGTAGGATGAGTTCGTTTGAGATAAACGGCCAAGCATTAGATACAATTATTCGTTTTGCTCTGGATATGAGCGGTCGGATTGCAAGTTCGTGATTCTGTATATTTACTATTTTATGTGTGCCTGTGAGATTGTCGGCAGTTTCCTTGCTGTTTACAAATCTACATACCCGGTGTGTATTCAGAAACGGGAATTCCGTCGACCGCGTCAAGAATTACTGCACATTCTTTCGTTGGAACCTGGACTTGCTGAGCCATTTGTGAATAAGACATTTGAGTCGGAGGCGTTGCATTTGGAGATGTCAGTGTCATTCTGGAAGAAAGGTACCCCTGCACGCAGAAGCACTTCACGGAGAGTTTTTTATACAATCACTACGGGCCACTGCCAGGAATTTTTGTGAGCACGAGACTTGATATCATTGATTTTCTGCGATAAAACTGCTCTTCAAAACACCAACATTTTAATATGTGTTGAATCCTGGCTCACACAGAAAGACTACATCCAATTTGCCGGATTCTTAGTGTACAGGAAAGATGGAATTCACTCCAAAGGCGAAGGGATCACCATATATATCAGAAAAAACCTAGCCTACAGAGAAATCAAGAATTTATGCTCACCGAATGAAGATGTAGAAATATGCGGTATCCAAACTAATAATATAAATCCCCCATTAGATATTATTACTTGTTACTGAATCCCAGGTCACACGTTATCGCAAATTCAATGGGACTGTATTGTAGATAATGTAAAAACAAATCACAGTTCTATTCTAGTAGGCGATTTTAACACACACAATGTTACTTGGAATTATAGACAAACAGACAAAAACGGCGAACTACTATACGATTCCATTGAATCACGCGATTTATTCATTCAAAATAATCACACTCTCACGCATACAAATACATCTAACAATAATAAGTCCAACATCGATTTGGTCATGTCTACGCTAGACAGAGCCGGGAAAATAAATATCCAAGTTTGAGAAGAGACCTGGGGGTCGGACCACTTTCCGATTGATATTCGTTTGCATGTTGAAAAAAGCCACTATGTTAAAAAATCATTCAAACTCTCTTAAACTCTAACATATTGTCTTAAATTCGTTAAATATGTCGATGACAACTTCTTGAAGTTTACATCAGACGTCTATGAATATAGCTCACCTGCCAAAAAATATGAATTTTTGTATTCCATAATAACACAGGCCATCAAACACTCCACCCCGCGAAAAAAAACTTCTTCGTCGCAGCTTAAAAAACGCAACCCTGTCCACTGGTGGGACGAGGAATGTGATGAGGCCTTTCGACTTAGACGTGCCGCTGATAAAAATTGGCAATCCTCGGGAGAACTAGCTGATCTGATCAATTATAAAAAAAACGTGCGCGCTCGTAAAAAAAACTTGTAAATGCAAAAAGAACATTCTTTGTTAAATTCGCTGACCGAATTGACATGAACACCAAGCCAACCCAACCCAACCCCAGCTACGTCTGGGATATGTGCAAAATACTAAAAAACAAATGAACTATCATCCTTTCAGCACGTCAGCGAAAATCTACAAAGCCAAAAAAAAGCTGAAAGAGGTCTAGACAAAATAACCCCTTCACGGGTAGAATATAACCCAAACTTAATAGCTCAAAGCCTAGAAAATGAATTTCCTTCAATGCCTTTCGACCTTGCCGAATTCAACATCGCCAACCTTGTCAATCTTTCTCTCAAAATAGAAGAAGCATTCCTGGAGAACAAACAAATACTCGCTGCCTTCCTGGACATTCAGGGTGCATTTGACAATGTTGACATCGACATATTACTTAACAAACTGGCCGAACTAAGCTTTCCTAACAAAGATTTGTTTTTTCCGACATCAACCCGAATAACCTAACCCTATATCTGTCTAAAAAGGAGTACCACAAGGAGGGGTTTTAAGCCCACTTATTTACACAATCTTCGCCATCTCGCTCACTCAAAACATACAAAAGACGTATGCATAGCACAATTCGCCGATGATGTAGTCCTATACGTCAAATTCCCTTCCGGAAAGCGAGACAAAAACATCCTCGAGAAAGCTATCAAAATGCTGCATACGATCACACACAGTGCCGGCTTAAATTTAACTCCCCACAAAACCGTCCTGGTTCACTTCAACAACAAAAACATTGCTCCGGGAAACCTAGAAATTAAAATCGATAATTCAATGATAAAATCCAGCCAAACAGCAAAGTTTCTTGGATTAGTTTTTGATTATAATCTGACGTTTAATGTCCATATAGAATTAATTTTAAAAAATGCTCCAAAGCCGCAAATATTGTAAAATTTCTGTTTAGAACTTACTGGAGATCCGATCCGTCAACTCTGCTCATCCTATATAAAAGCTTTCTACGTTCCATAATTGATTAGTATTGCTTTATTTGTCTTCCTAGGAAAAAGAATCAAATCGAAAAACTCGAAAAACTACAGTACTCAGTAATTCGCGCTGCACTAGGCTATCGCATTACCACCCCGAAAAACATCCTTCTTGTTGAATCAAAACTTCCACTTATAACCGAACGCGCCAAACATCTATGCCACTGCTTTCTTGCTAAAGTATTATCAAGCAATAACTCCGATACATTTAAAACAATCAAGCGCTTCATACATCTTAGCAAAAAATATACCAAACGATCGCTCAGACTAATCAGTAAATGCGTCATTGACTCGGTGTCTTTTATGGTAAACATTGAATCTCAAGACAACTATCTCATTTATATAAATGATTTTAAAACGATGATCACGTTTGTTCCCTTCAACTCCGACATACTGATAAAAAAAGACAAGGAAATATTTATGTACAAACGGATAATTTAAATGTAAAAGTTCTCATCGCGAAGACATAACGCTTATCGGAGCGGCATGCATATGTCCAGAACATAACTATGTCAAACAATTTCGTTTAAACGACCATTCATCTGTGTTCACTGCCGAGTATGTTGCTTTAAATGACGCTCTAGATGTCGCCATACAAAACAAAGATAAAAATATACGCATCTTCTCAGATTCCCTTAGCGTACTGCAAGCATTAACCTCTATCGAAATCAACATTAAAGTTAATTCACACATCCTTGACATCAAAAGAAAATACAAATTGTATAAAGCTAACAGTAAATGTTCGATTTCCCTCTTTGGGTACCATCGCATAAGGGAATCTGGTGAAATGAAATGGCTGACATTCTAGCTAAAAACGCCGGATTATTGGAGACCGTCGATATCACTGTAATACCGTACTCGGATCTTTATCAACAATTTAAAGGTGAAAGTTTTACACGAACTCAAAATCTGATTAAAACCTCAAGCGCTGATACCGGCAAGCTCTATTTCCAATTGTACTATAATGATAAACGGTACCCATGGTTGAAGCGCAAAAGACTCAAACGATCGTACATCACAACGATCAACCGTATCCGCAGCAACCACTACAATCTTGCAGAGTCATTAAATCGTCTCACCATTACATCGTCGCCATTTTGCAAATGTAACAATGCCCCAGAGGAGATTAATCACGTCATATGGAACTGTCTCATATATGACAACCAAAGACTTAAATTATTGTATAATTTAAGAAAAATCCGACTTAATCAACCATTCAAGATAGAGTCCTTTGTCGCCAAACAGTGCTCCGAGGCCTGTGGCTACATTGTTTCCTTCATTACCGACTGTGATATACAATTGTGAAATATCAGCCCACCTCCCGACATATTCGACAAATGTATAAATACCTCCATTGACCATGTAAATAACAAAGTATAATTTTCTGTATAGCTAAATAAACCTAGCGAGTTATCACTAAGGTTTGAGAAAGCTAATAAATGAAAAAAAAAAAAAAAATTATCATAAATCAATATAATAGGTTTATTCTTTATTATTGTAACTTCATGACCTTAATTATTCTACTTATACATTATTTTATGCTTTTTACACTTTCAATTAGTTAAACTGATACTTTAGATACTGCCTAAAAAATAATTCTACATTTATAAGTAGTATAGAGAATAAATTTGACGACAAACAAGTTCTTGCCATGTGTTATACGGGCTACCTGCAATAGTTTGATATTATTAATGCAATGAATAGTTTTTATGATTATATTTTACAGCTGTGGAACAGTTTCTAAATATTCAATTAATATGTAAATGATATTGCTTATGCTGCAGAGATATAATTAAGACGGATAAAAAAATATTCACTACTCCTATTGTCGGCTGGAGTGGCACGGACTTCGCGATCTGTATACGTAGTAACTGGCGTGCGTGGCGCATTCGGCTGTGTTTATTAATCGGTTAATTTGCGTTGAAGATGATCCTGACAATGAGTCGTGATTATCTGTTTAAACAATTTAAGAAAATATTTAAACGTAATCCTTTTGATTTCACAGTTAAAAAGTGCTGAGTGCACAAAAGTAAGGCGCGTGTATGTTTTTCGCGAGTTTGGAGGCTCGCTACGTCACGCAGTTGCGTTGTCGAAATGCTGCGTCCTTCGAATTTGCAATCACATCATTTGTAGGTCAGAAAATTACTGATGAGAAATATGCACGTTAATTTTATTATAGAGATATAACAGTTGCAGCAATTCCAGTAAAAGACATACAACAAACATTTTTACTTTGACTTTTTAATAAATTATGTAATGTTGTATATACAAATGTTTTCCCAGAACCACCAGAACCATCCATATAAAAACACCTATGGCTATTATAATCAATAACATTTGATACCTTTAAAATTGTATCAACAATTTCTTTTTATCACAGTTTAACATATTATATTGTCTATTACCCATATCTGCTAAGTTACGATGTAATTCATTACTATCTTCAATGTGGTTATTCAATACTACTTGAAGCATCGATGGAAAATTCGCAATATCATGTTTTTCAGCTATCAACGTTTCACAAATAATCGAATAAGCTAAATTGTAAGTTTTAATATGATCTCCATATAATCACAAGTTGACAATGAATCAAAATACTAATAAATAACAAACGTAAACTACCTGGCATCATCCAACTTACAGCTTCGTGCATAGCACGGCTCCATTTCCCATCATCATCTATAAGACCTAATGCTAAGCAAGCTTCCGAAAACGTAATATACTGAAAACCATTTACATTTTTTAATGCATCAAAAGTTTTTGCGCCCCTACAATTTAATAAAAGTAATCTTAATCGAAATAACTCTACCTAACTTGGACTTACGGAATACATTATATCTCTGCATCTCGATAACTTTGCATCGTATATCTAGGACAACCAAAAAAAGTTGATGGCAATATCACTATCTTCCACACTTGACAATTTCTATCATTTGCAGCATTACTTAAATGATCAACTAATCCCTGGTATGACTCTACACGTAATTTTTTTTATTGCGTTGAATATATTAAGTACGATCCCTCTTAATTTTAACGTAACTATCAACAATCCATTGCTGAAATAATCTACGATCTAACAAAAATGCATTAAACGTATTCGGTCTTATGCCCATTCTGTATTTTACACAGGATCCCCTAGCTACACGATGATTACTTTCTTCATCTTGTACATTATCATTATCTACTATGAATTTCCTATTATTTATTTTCGGTATATCTTTATGCCAACCTTCCGTTCGATGAGGATAAAACAGTGGATATACCATAGATTCTACGTTTGGATCCATCGAACTTACTGATTGCAATACACGCGTAGTCTTATTACGAATTGGTACATATGATTCAGGAATATCGCCATCGGCTGCGGTAACAAAAACCGCAGCAACCTCATTTGTTCTTTGCAGTTATACTATAGTTATATTTCCATCATAGCCAGGTTTTAAAGTAAAAAGTAATTGCAATTCAGGTTCCGTATTATTACCCAATAATAGAAGTTGTTGCTCAATTTCTTCCTACATCATTACATATGGTTTAGCGAATACATTATATTGTCTTATCATTTGCTCTAAACTATACAGTATTTCTCTGTCCTTTTCCGACGTATACTATAATCGATAGCTCCGTGAGGATTTACAATAAAAAGAAGACCGTATTAAGGATCATCATTTTCCGATGGATATAAATCCTCATTTAGTTGATAATAAATTTGACCTTGTATTTTGAAACAATACGGAGCTCTTCCTATTACAGGCATCTTAACTTCATTGGCATTGAAGGATGCGAACGAAAATGAACTATTATAATTCCGAATACGTTCGAAAAATTCTTTACTTTTTTCATGATTATTTTCATATAATGAACGTAAATTATCTGGAAAATCTGGAATGGCTTCCAATTTAACAGACCCATGACCGCAATAGTCATTAATGGACTACCCTTGTTGAATACTTTCTCTGTAGTAAAATGTTTAGCCTTACAATGATTACATAAAACATTCCTTGTATCGAGTTCACCTTTCCTCTGCTAGAATCAGTTGCCTTACTTGATATTTGCTCTCCTCTACAGAAGTACGTCTAATTCTAGGTCTACCTCGACGCCCATTTTCATTAATTACCTGATCAGTATGATGTTCCGATTTATTTGAGTTATCTTTGATATTATTATGGCAACGTTCCCGGTATAATCTTTTCCATCAAAATTTCCTTTCCCCTTCAGAAGTACGTCTAATTCTAGTTCTACCGCGACGAAGACTTTCATTAATTACCTGATCTACATTTTCCTGTAATGACTTTTCAAATGAAATAATCATAAATAATAAACCACATTAAATATTAAAAATGAATCAAAAGTGTAATTACAATTTTATAAATATTTAGCAATCAAAATAAATTGTCAATATCAATAATTAAATGTTTTATGTTTAACAATAACAGCCAAAGGTAAAAAATAACAATCAATTTTTATATATTCAATAAAATGGTATATATTCAATGTTAAACATTCAATGATAGACATTCAATGGCAAATGTCCAATGGTAAATGTTCAATGGTAAATATTCATTGTTAAATATTCAATCGTAAATGTTCAGTGGTAAATGTTCAATCGTAACTGTTTAATGCTAAATGTTCAATGGTAAATGTTCAATGGTAAATAGTCAATACTAAATTTTCAATTGTAAATATTCAATATAATTAATGGTCAATATTCAATAATTTATAGTCAATCTTCCATAACTCGATGTTCCAAACGCTCGAACAATTGAGTATATACCTATTAGATGTATACTTGCTTACACCTGAATAACATAATTCGTATCGTCAGTTACATTTAAATTGTACATATTAATCGCTATATAATTAAATTATTTTCATATTATATATTATAGCATATAAAATCGAGTTTTATAAACCTAATAACCCAACCCAACCCAACCCAAACCTCCCACCAAACCCAACCCAACCCAATAATCTAATAACCCAATCCATCTACTCACCGAACCCCCTAATCCCCCCACCAAACTGCCTAACCCCCCCACCAAACCACCCACCAAGACCCCAAGGGATCTTACCTCCTGGAGCGCCGTGCCCCGACTGAACATAGCACCGCTGCTGGCCTTTTATAGCCCCCCAGGCTAGGCGACCTTGCGTCTATGCACACACTCTCTCTCTCTCTCTCTCACTCCGTAGTAATACATATCTATCTATCTCTTTTTATTTTTCGCGTTCCCAACATTATAGCGAACATGGATATTAATATAGGAGGGGATACAAAAATAAGAAACCTATAATTAAAAAAAACAATGTAGGTCTCTTCGGGGCTATGGCCTTCCCCCTAAGTCTTCTTCGGAGCAGCGCCCCTAGGGCCGCCTGGAGGAGCGCCTGGGCGGAGCGAGCGCGGATGGAGCAGTGTTTGGTCTTGCGCACCGCGGGCTCACCACACATATAGGACCTAGGCACTTGTGCTTTCAGCTCCTCCAGGACGGCACGCTCATCCTTTCGGGCTCTGGCCACCCGAGCCGCTTCCTCGCGGAGGAGCCGTTCGGCCGCGTTCTTGGTCTCGCACGCGGCCTCCTCGGCCTACGGCGGGTTGCCCAATCTCTGGCCGCTTCCTCGCGGGCGGCCACTACAGTGTACGGCTGCTGCCCAGACGACTTTAGGATAGAGATTCCAGTCGCAGTGGGCGAAGGAGTTCCATTTCGAGGATTTATCCTTCGACTACCGGCATCGCTTTGCGGAGAGGGACTGCTGCTGTCAAATTCGCAGGTGTACGTTGAATTTTGAAAATTCACATACTGCGGCCTCTGAGTCCGGTCTGTGTTAATGCTTGGAGAACACTCTAACCGAGTACTCGAAGCTTTGGGTAGAATTAGGGCTGCTTGCAGAATTTTAACTGTCCGCTTCAGCTCGTCCACCTCTTTGACCAGCCTTTCAATCACGGGGAGCAACGATTCCGACGTGATTTGTCCCTCACCGACGCTAGTTTGGCTTTCTTCGCGGGGAAGCTTGAATTTCATATTGCCGGTCTTGCCACTATCGGCGTAATAGCTGATTTAGCTAATTTTGTGCCTGCCGGTCCTCTTCTTTTTGGCGACGCAACAGCTGCTGCCTTTTCTGCTCTGTTTCGAAGGCCTGTCTTTGTTGCTGCAAACTGACTTGCTCTCCATGCAAAGCTTCCAGTTGCTTACTCTCCAGCTGTTGCAGCCCTTCGTTTCTTCGCTGCTCTTCACGCAGTTCTTCTCTTCGCAGCATCTCTTGTTGTTGGCACAGTTCCTCTTACTGCGCTACGAAATCCAGCTCCAATTGCTGGACGTTGTGCTGTTGTTGATGCAGCTGCGGCTGGTAAGTATCCAGACTTGTATCTGGTATGCTTGCTCGGTGGGTGCTGCAGACCTTGGTTGCTTCTTCCCGAGCGCCCCCGAGACGATTTATTCCCCTGATTCCTCCACCAAGGTGCGCCCTTCTGGAGGAGCCAGTGCCCTGTTTGACTCAGATAGTTTCTGCCTCACTACCGGGTCATCTTCTAAAAGGGCAAATGGGTGCTGGGATTCATTGTCGACCGTCGGTTCCCATATGGTCGATCCTGTTCTATTATGTAGAACGGATTCAATGAAGCTTCGCCGCTTGCTTTCACCATTGATAAAAGCCTTTGCCTCCGATACGTTCACTGTAATCGCCCATTAGCCACTTGCCCACTGTCAGCATATTGACACTGTGCAAGACATTATGATTAATGTCAAGGGCCTGGATCGCTTCGTGTATTTCTTCTTCGGGTTGCGCGTAAACCCATCTGGTTAGCGCTGCTTACGCTTTTCTCGAAGAACGATCCATCCCTAACGTTGATCACGCTATTTCCCCGCTACTTTTGTTACGAGGGCGAATTTTGTAAGTTTTGGTAGAGAGAAATTACCAATCAAGCTAGAGGTCTACTTTTTCCTCGCGAATCCGATTTCTCAAATTAGAGTTACACCGGCTGCTCTAATGCACATAATAAGGAGAAGATTGGACGAAGAGGACAATTGGTGGCAGCTTTTAGAGCAAAGGAGGACGCTGAGCGGAGCGGTCGTGACAGAGGGAGTTTTTCAGAAAAGTTCCAGAGCTGCTTTAAAAATTGGAAGCGATGAGTGATAGAGGTAAGAGATCTTGATCTAATTCGATACACGTGCAAAATTTGACGAGAAAAATTGGACGCGAGTGAAATTGAAATTTTTGACACGAGTAAAACAGAAAATTCGACGCGAATAATTGGATGCTAATTAAGATTTTCGAAGTGAGTTTTGTGTCGAGAAGTAAAATCAATACACAAATAACCGTCTCTTTGAAACAAGACTAGAAACAAAAGAGTTATTGTAAAGTCGGTTTTTTGGAAAAGCCCGCGCGGTTGCTCGACAAGCTTAAGCCGGTCAAAACAGTTGACGTGCGGGGGAACCGCCGAGTCGCGAGTGTGTGTGTGTACGTGCGGCGACTTGGAAGGGAGGCGCGATCGCGGCGGAGAGTGACGGCGCTCTCCATAAGTGTGTATGCGAATGTCTAGGGACTCGGTAGCGAGATACGGCTAGAGAGAGAGTGTGAAGTAGTAACGTGTGGCTATAAAGCGCGTACAGTGTGTGAGTCTGCGCGCCCATTGCCAATACATGTATACATATATATATATAGAGAGAGAGAGAGCAAAAGCGAGTCGTCCGAACGGCGTACTGTATACCGTGTATATCAGGGCGCTAATCGGTGAGAGCGATTCGTGTGGGTGAATACCGGGATACTGACTGAGGATTGAATATTA
>JAWWEQ010048819.1:0-14976 GCA_035583055.1 Torymus tubicola | reverse complement strand
AATTCATTCTCTATACTACTTATAAATATATAATTGTCTTTTAGACATTATCTAAAGTATCAATTTAACTAATAAAAGGTGTAAAAAGTATAAAATTATGTATAAGTACAATAGTTAAGATCATGATGTTATAATAATAAAGAATAAATCACTATAATAGGTTTTAATTTTTGTAATTATTGAAATATTGCTCTAAAAATTTAGGAATATGTTTTATATATATATATATATATATATATATATATATATATATATGCAATTACTCAATTAATTCATCCCTACATATACATACATATATATGTATACATGTATCTGTAAATCGAATTGGTATATACTACGCGTGATTTATGCATTCTAAAAGTGTCAGGGGTAAAATGTCCGACAATAATGATTTTGCGAAAATTAGCAATTCAAAAAGGCTACTACTTCGCACTTTTGTCGCTACTGCACGCACGCAACGTGCGCACACACAGGATACTTTTGAATGCAAACGGAATAAATTTTACGCCACAATGTATATATACACACACATAGAGAAGCACGCCTGGGCGTTATTTCCCGTAATATCTTTGAATGCATATGCGTTATCCAGCGCAGTGAAAGATAAAAAACACGTAAAATTTTGATTAAAAAAAAAAACGAGAACGAAAAGCGCAGTGCCACGCGCGTCACAAATGCTCGAGCAACTTATCCTCGCGTATAAAGCGTCCTCATGCATTCTGCGGATGAGGCACTTGCAATTTCCAATTCGCTAATGTCTACTAATTTTTTCATTCTACCCAAACACACACACACATACATACGCGTACTACTCACCAAAAAACTCTCTTTTTTTTTAAAGCCACAAGCCGCGTGTACACTCATAAAAGCACATCATAGCAAGCGGATAATTGACGTTGTTTTTCTCTGAGCGCAAAGCATCCGCTCGAAACACAGATAACTTTGCAGAAAACGCGCGTGCACGCGTAGTAGTACGGACAGCGCAGTGTACGCTATCGGGAAAAACAGTTGGCGCCCAGTGGGCGTTATACTCCGTAGAGAACGGTTACGTTGTAAATCCCTCGACGGCTAGGCTAGGAGATTTGCTCTAAGTTCATTAGGTACGAATTTCTGATTTATTACGGACTTTTGCCGCGCTTGATCGTGTTTGCGGGGGATAACAAGCTAATGCTTTTCTCGTTCTCTTGCTAATGGTATATATGTACGGTCCATATGTCAAATATATATGTGCCTCTGATGTATATCATGAGAAAATATCTCTATTATTCGATGTTCCGGTGGTCTGATAAAATATATAATATTATATATTAAAATAATGATAAAAAGATAAAACGTAAGTACAATCTCTTATTTAAATACGTATCCAAAACATTAATTTTACCTTTTGCAATTTATTACACACCAACGTTACATAACAAATAAAAAGTACCGCTAAATTGAATATTTCACTAAAAACATATCACTTTTCCTACATACAACCATGTAATTTTAAAACAATTCCCACTCGCGCGCCCCTAATTAACATTCGCTCCTATATTATCTCACGACCGCGCTTGCGATCAAACAAAGAAAGTGTTTTTACCAAATATTAGCATCTCGCGTGACCGCGCTTTGCTGTCGCCTCGCGGCAAAGCGCATTAAGCGTTAATCTATCAAAATACCGTGGGTGCAACAACAACACACATACCCACGTTCACCACATAGACAACCTATACATATACATATATATGCGTCTGTATCGCAGACCAGACCGCCTATTCGCTAAATTTAAGCCTCGATTTTAGCATGCGCGACCCCTACTACATGTATATATGTATGTGTAGAAGTAAGAGAATATCTCTCTCTCTCTCTCTCTCTCGCGCTCTCCACATGCAATGCGAGGTTGGGCTAACTATTACATATAGAGACATAAACTTTGTGTGTACACGGGCTATGGGCTGAATGTATCCCACGTGCGTGCGCGCGTACGTTGAATTATTATACGTGTGCGTGTATATATATATATATATATATATATATATATAGGCTGCGGGGGTGTAACGCGCGCGACGCGCACTTATATGCGCGCTTGTATGTGTGCGTGTATAGGTTGCAGCGTACCGCAGGTTTCACATATATGTGTGTGCATATACATCGAGAGAGAGAGAGAGAAATGCACGCGGCTGCAAGCAATATAGTTCGAGTTTCGTTCTTTCGATCTCACCGGTAGCGCGTTATAGTATAGTAGTACAACGTCCCGCGTATTTGAGGCGATTACCATTACCCGGTGGTCGCTAATTTCGAGAGAGAGAGAGAGAGAGACAGTGTGTGTATATATAGTAGGTATACGCGAAACGTTAACGTTTGCTCGCAGCTGCCACTTTAATCGACGCTATAGCGTGCGCGTATAGTCATTAATTACACAGGATGAACACTGGATATGTATGTAGCATATATATATAGTCCTCCTTCGCAGCTTTTTACGTATATTGCAAAGTGTGCTACTGTCGCGTTTATTTCGATTGTTTACCCTATACACGCGCGTATATATATGTGTATACAAGCGAGGCTATCGGTATTTTCAACGGAATTTATCACATAATGGCTTGGGGATCGTCGAGTGCGCGCGGACTCGACGATGACTGCGCGTTTATCGCAGTTTTGCCAAGCGCGCTCCACGCGTCGTGCTATCGAGCGACAGGAGCTCTGCTCGATGTTGTTTAACAGTGGACCGAATTTTGTGGGTGGGGAGGGGAGGGAAAAGGGATGCGATATGGGTGAGGACTTATTATCCCCGGTATGCTTTTTCACGCTGAGTAGTTTGTTTGGAAATGCAAGTGCAGGAAAATGTATATGCGTTTTTATTTCTTTTTTTTTGTTTGGAGCGTTGTAATCTCGCAATCGTATGGTAATATCTTGCTTTGAATATTTAGAGTGTGTCTGTGTAGAGCGAAATTGTGGATTGGTATCGTTTTGTTTTTTATTTTTTATCAATATTTCGGTGAAATATATATAACTGACAAAGGCTCTTTGAAAGTGTAACGCCCGGGTATCGGTGTGCCACATCTTTGTAGTTATCTTTATTAGTTGATGATATCTTTAGAGCTCTTCAATTTATTTGAAGTTGTGTGCCAAAGAGTTTATAAGTAAGCGAGATTTTGTAATCTGATGAATAGGTGGTAAACTGGTTTCCGATAAATACGGTAAAGAACATCGAGATTAGTGCGGTAGGTTAAATAGTAAAAGTGTCGTGTAATCGTTGAATATCACGTGAAAATTTTAATATATTACGTTGTTTATATTATACAATAATTTGTTTACATCCTTACCATAATGGGAAAATGTCAAATAACAGTTTTATATAATTTTTACGTTTTACTATAAATAAGGAAGTTATTAAAATGACTTATTATTTATCTACTTACTAAAAATACATGGAAGCAATGTAATTTGAATTTATGAAAATTATATATAATTCATCATAATGACTAATGTTTTGTAGTAAAAGCTGCACAAATAAAGTTTCTGGTAGTTTTACATGTTCAAGGAAAAAAGCTTTAAACTCATCATTAATAAACTCGGTTAAATGGAAAAACATTTTTTCTTGTGAATTTATTGTATAAGCGAACTTATTAAATGTCCATTATATTATTCTATTTGTAAGAGTTATGAAAAAATTTTATTTAAACTTTAACGAGGATTTTCTTGAAAAGCAATTCTTTTTTAATTATGCCCTTTTCCTCTACAAAAGCTCTTTAATTTCCATTGACTTGAAAATTATTCATTATTATGAAAATTTAAAGTTCTGGATGAATAAAGTATACGCGAATAATGTAAAAATCGTTAAAATGATAAAACGAACGTATTTTAATCCAAACGTGTATTATCAGGAATTTATGAATTCGTAACAAGTTGTGCACACCGTTATGTCACTCAACGGCGAGAGAGAAACCGTGAAAAAGTATATTCCACGTTATATTAGCATGATTTAGCAACGTCGATCAATGTAATAAAGACAATGAACGCGATGCGTGCAAAAATCTACATTATTAATACACAGAACGATAGCCCGAAATCATGGACGTGTACATTTGATTGCAATAATGTCAATAATGTTCAAAACAGAACGCGACCGACGCACCCCCGAATTAATAGTCGTCCAAGCGCCTGCGCATGTAGGAATTAAACATTATGTGGCAAACATTAATCTTCAGCGTATAGCAATCTACTCTATGTATATATATACACGCTATGACGAATTACGCATCGCATAAAGCATTTTTGAGTATTATACGATATAGTCGTAGTATATATTCGACCAAAGCTTCGAGTACGTATATACACGTGAGCAATCATCGACCATTTGAATTGGGAATAACGCTGCGTTATTTAATTAATCGAATGCGAGTTTAGCCTTGTTTTCATTACGTGTACTCGTGTGATTGTATCTCTCTCTCTCTCTCTCTCTTTAGGAAAATTGTATTATGAATCTTCATTTATACTTTTCTGCCTAAACTATCACAAACGTTATTATTCAACTTGCCGGATCTGCTACGTTGTTGCTGTACCTACGTGAATAGCGGATGGACGGCCAGCAGCAAATGCGTTCATCGCTAACATTATGAGGTATATATGGCTGGGATTTTGGCCCGATTGTGTTGCGTAATTAAACGCTCCGTGGGGGTTGATTGGCGGTTACGCATCGTCATATTTAGCGCAGTAATTTAGTTTAACAAGTTGGCAAAATATTAAATGGAGAAACATTTTTAGTTCCACTGTTTTAAAACTCATTAGCGACGTTACTGAAGAACTTTTTCAAAAGCGAGATAAAATAGCAACAACAAAAAAACAAGTAAGTGCTTTATTTTGTAATTTTCACTAAATCCTACCCCGTTACGTTTTTTTTTCTCAAACTTTTACAGCTTTGCCCCCCTCCCCTCTCTCTCGTTTAGCCTACCCTTAAAGAGGTCACTTTAACAGTTCACTATATATTTTGACAGGCTTGAAATAGAGATTAATTTAATACCCATATGTCTATATACTAGGAAAATTATGAAGCCTTATATACTAGAGGTCGTCGTCGAATTTAATCTTTTTCATTTGAACGAGAGCAACCAAGGAGTTACAGACTATGTATAGTCAGCCAGATCCATTGTTCCCTCTCTTTGGCATTTTCTACTTTCGACTACATTTTTCACCGCGATTTCGAAAACTTCAAAGACCCTCTAGCACTCTTGAAAAGTAAAAGAGACTCTATCGTGATAAAAAAGAAAAAAAAACGAATTTTCATCCTCCCTCTTCGTTCGGATGAATATATATCCCTAAAAAACTCTCTCTCCCTCTCCCTCTACGTCAAAGGCCATACGTCGTCCTCGCTCAAAACGTCGGGACAGCGGCTCGTCGAAACACACAAAAGTGAACCAGACGAGGGTTGTTCCCTATTACATACATACATACACACACTTACCGTGAAAAATATCTCAGTAAGATGATACATGTAGGCGTTGCGCACGTAGGTCCTTATGATACGATCCCGTCGCTCGCCCTCGAAGCCCTTCTCGACGTCGCGTTCCGAAAACCGCCACAACGCTTCACTCGTCGTCACACCGAACAGCAGGTCGTACTTGTTGTTGCTCGTGATCGCTTCTCCATGTTCCGCCTTTTTCGCTTGGTTCCTATATATATAACAGGCAACAGAGGAAGATAATGTATCATTGAGACTCGAGATTTTTTTTTTTTATTAATCGCGGTTCTTTGTGTGCCTGCTTTCGCTAAAGGGAAGTGGAGGGTTACGGTGATTTTTTATATTTTTTGGTGTAAGGGTAAGCTTTCACGCGAATGATTTAGGAAGGTCGGTTATATTCCATAAGCTTCCGTAACAATTGTTTGGATGTAGCAATATTAATTTCTTCCGGATTGTTTAACAGCTCTCTATATATATACGTTATCGTATACGATAAAGTGTATACCGAGTAATTCAATCAATTCGAAAAATCCAATCAAATAAAATTTAATCAAAGTATATTATTCATACATACACATGTAGCTCGAGTGCACCCTTTCAATTATTTTTCTTTCTTTTTATTCGAATTGAAAAAAAAAACAGTTATATTGAATCGCGCTAAATAAACCCTAACTCTCTCTCTCTCTCTCTCTCTCTCTCTTACTCTTCGACCGATAAGCACTTTCCTCTTGAAGAACACGAACAAGATCGCCGCGGCGGCAACGGCGGCGCCTCCTTATTAGATCAACAAGTTTGAGATTCAGTTTCGTCTCGTCGTCACCGACTGCAACAAACGAACTTAACGCCGCTGTCGTCACGACACGACACGCGCGCACCGTCTTAATCGTTTGAATAAAGTGAGCGCACAATAATTTCACGCAGTGCGGCTATCCACAACCGTCTAAGTGATTTGAGTTATTTACTCTTTCTTCGCGTCTCAACCATTAATACTACAGTTTCCGGATAACGTCGCTTATCTAAAGCACCGATAGCTGTGCGGCCAAGTTCTCCAGGATATATCAGACAGGTACGCGTGGTGTTGAGTCAAGACAGTTACAGTACTACGTGCGCAATTCTCCGAATAATTTCACATTCCCCACTCTCAGCGTGCGCACGCGGTTCTAGTATATATATATATATATACACGCTCTAGCTATTATACACTACTCGACTCTTGCGCGTATATATACCGGTATACATTCTCTCTCTCTTGCTTGGGTCCCGCGCGGTATGCACGTATTTGCGCGCCTTTTCGCTTATTTACTTGCGCGCCCCTTGTCGGCGCGGATTGACGACGACACTTGCCGCGCGCCTGCACCCGCCTCTGCGAATATTCTCTTCTCTCGAGGTTATTATACTGCACGTGGGAGTTTGCTCTCATTGCGCTGGTCTTTGGTTTTTAATATACTTTTATACGGAGAGAAAGAGAATAGGAAAGAGATATAGTTTGTTGTAATGGATTTTGGTTATTTGTCGGTAGTGTTAAATTATGGTAATTGATAGCTTTTGATAAAAGATAATGATTATACTTTAACGCTATTAAAGTCATTATCTGTTGATATTTTTAAGGCAATTTGTTATATACCGCGAATATTATAATAATGAAGTTATTATTGCTCGGCACTTCATTAATATATAATGAGTATAGTGTACACTTTATCGTTTACAGGGAGAACACTTTTAACATGGAACCAGTTATTACTACAGTATAATATTGCGTACATTTTGCCTAAATTAATTTTAAGAGTAAATATTAAACTTACTATTATGCTCTATTTTATCTATAATAGTTATAAGAATATGTAGTTTAAACAATGTCAAACGAAAACTTTATATCGAAAAAGTCAGAAAATACCGTAATATTTGCTATTAAATTCCAATGATTTAATGCAGTTTAAAATTTAATACTGGAGTGTTATCATTATTATGTCTGTAATTTAAAATATCCAGATATCAGTTACTTGGTTTTGCACTCTGATTAAATAAATAACAATATGTAAACTACACCCAACAAATTTAGCGAATGATTAATAATAACCGAAGAAATTCTCGTTTCATTATACATAACAACGATATCTCAACTATTTTGTATTCGTTCTCTAACCAAAGTAAATCAGTGGATATAGGAACGAAAAAAGTGAACAAAAAAAATCGGAATTTATGAAAATCGCACACGTGTCCTCGGAAAATTCCAGTCCCAAAGTCGGCCAGTCACTCCTCACCGGGATAACTTAATTAGAAAGTCCGTTCCGTTCCCCGGGCTAGAGATAGGATCTCGCCCCTCTCCACACAGCGTAATACCAGAACCTCGTCCCTCCGAAGCAAACAAAGAAGGCGGGGCACACACAGGCGTACGCGGACGCGCATAACTTATTCTCTTCTACCCTCGCACACACATACACATACATGGTGCATCAGAGACAGACTCACCCGAATCCCTGGAATTCCGGGCCAAGGTATGAGAGTAGATCCTTCTGGAAGTCGGGCTTGATGACGACTCCGTCGACACTGGGCCCAAAGGCGCTAAGGAACGTAGGTGGCCTTAGGTCAGCTCTAAGTAGAGCTTCGAGACTGCTCTCACGTAGACAATCGACAAGAAGCTCATGGTCCTTGAGCAAGTCCTTCGGTATCGAGCAGTTGACAGCGCGCGCCAGTTTCAGCGCGTAAGAAACTGGCTCCTCAACAACAGCCCACGAGCTCAGCGCGCTGCCCGATAATAGGATTGCCCTCTTGAACAGCCCTGTGAGTGGGGAAAAGCGTGCATATATATATAGAGAGTGTATATAGGTGAGCTTGCCCGAGCGGCAAATTATTCTCTCCTGCCTGGCTACTGTCATGTGTATAGATGTATATATATGTATGCATGCGAGGATTTTCCACGCTGCCGGCGTGTATTTTGTTATTAATACTATAAGGGTTCGTGGTCTATTCACTTCGTTGGTTAATTAATTAGTTAATTGAAGATAATATTATATATTCTAGTGTAGAATTTTTGTACGCTTTTAAATGAATTTTAACATATATGAAGCTGATGATTTTGCTTAGAGGTTAATATAATTATCCTAAAGTGATTTTGTTAAAAAATCATAATATGGATGAAGAGCGGTTTCATCGATTAGCATATTTTTTGCTGTGGTTATATAGGAATATGTTGAAAATATAATGATGTAAAGTAACAATGGAACAAAAAACACTATAATTTATTTAATATAGCTGTTTAAAGCACGTATATAATATTTGTGTTCGCATGTACGGTTTTAAATTTAAATAAAATCATTTCCAGATTAAGATAATCCACGCATTCGTATTTTATACAAAGAGCGAATAAAAGCAATAAAACGAAGCGACGGATTATAGTCTAGCCGATTAGAAATCGATAAACCCTCCTTATGAAATATTTAAAATTCGTATACTGCTTTTATAATGTACTTGTATCTACATATATACATACATCCATTGACCGTTATGTATCACTTTTGCAGACGCTGTATAGTCAAGCGAACCTGGCGCACGAAAAGGATAACTTCGACGCGCACAGCAAGCCTGTAAGGACGAGGATGGGCAAAGCGTGTATAAGCACCCGCACTCCCCCCCCCCCACCTTCCCTTCAAGTTAATGCCATTCGGGCGGTTCCCTGGCTCAGAGCCCCTGGTGTGTGTGTATATATGTATATAGAGACATGGCTGAAAGACATTGCATAGCACGCGACGCCGACCGGTTATACGCGACTTAAATCATGAGTTGTTAAACGAACCAAGTCATTCGATCGTACAGGGAGAATTTAAATTTTGCCTTTAGAGGAAGGAATACACGATTTAAAGTATACGGGTATCTCTTTTATTTTATTTTTATTTTTTTTTAATAAGGACATGGGTTTTATGCAAATATTTTTCCATGCAGTTTGTAATTTATTTTTCAGAGCAACATTTTTACGCTTGGCTATGAAAATATCTGTTTTAAATTTTTGAAAAATTTTATGGTATGTAAAAAAGTAAAATTAAGGTTGCAAACTCGTTCGGTATAAAATATTTTGTGAAATTTCATTATAATATTGCATTAACGTGCTGAAAAGTAAAATTAAATATTGAAGCTGAATATTACTGATATTGTTTCTTTTTTATTTTGATAAAATCGTTTACATATATATATTTCGTTTTAATATATGCTTATATTTCAAAAATTCTCTTCTTTCATCCTATAATTTGTTCATTATGCGTATTTCATTTGGAAAAATATTTCAACGTGGAATTAATAATTTTACCAGTGACTTTCCACTTGACCTTTTTACCCAAATTAATAGTGCAATAAACGCGGTGAATTGACTTTTATGAATTTATTAAATTTTCAAAACGTTTTATCCATCAACAATTCTTCATACTTCTATCTATCAATAAAATACCCAAACCGAAGAGAATAAAATATATTAAATTTTAATAACGATATAAACCTTATCATCGTATATATAATATAATTCTCCAACTAACTAAAGACATACCCTCGACTTCCGCTCATAACTCCTCCCAAAAATTTCTCAACAATAAACTCAGCGTACAAACTTCTCTGGGCGACAAATTATCTCGTAAAGTCCGAGAGAACGCAACAGCAACAGCAGCAGCAGCAGCCGGGCTACGTTGTTCCCCTCGGACCCAAGCCGCGATCAATACCCACAACAGCAGCATGGAAATAAGTAATTGAAGCGCTCGCGACTCGCGCATGGATGCATATATAATACTAGGACAGAAACTTTCCCTTAATCCCTTACCAGGCATAACGGTGGGACTGATGGCGAGGAAGTTGACACAGGCTGCACCTGTGCCCTGGCCCATAAGCGTCACGTTTGCTGGATCACCTCCGAAATACTCGATGTTCTGTTGGACCCAATGCAACGCTGCGATCTGGTCCATCAGGCCATAGTTCGCCACCCGGGCTTTCGTATGTGGCGAGACGTTCGCGTTGAGAAAACCCAGGACACCGAGACGGTAGTTCAAGGTGATGACGACTTGGTCCGTGTAACTCGCGAGGACACTGCCGTCGTAAACGTTGCCGCTGCCCCAGTCGTAGCTCTCGCCGTGGACGTATACCAGTACTGGATGCTTACGACCGCCTTCGGACGTTCCTGCAATTAGAGAAAAAAAAGTGTGGATTAGAAGGGTGGCGATTTTAAGATCGATGATAGGTTTTAAGGGTTGGTATTGGGATGCCAACGGCAGTTCTCGACCAGTGAGTTCAAGCATATTACAAGGCATTTGTTACATTTATTTTTTTAATATGATTTTAATACCTAATAGCTTTCCCGGGCTATTATCAGTATTGCATTCCTTTATTGCAAAGGTTTCCCGTATATTTGTATAAATCTACAATACTCTTAACCATTACGAATGCTTTTTCCAAAGTAATTTACTGATGCTATTTGTTTGCCATGCCAAGCACATGAACTAGATTTTAAGACCTTCAACGGAATCTCGAAAACAAATTCGAGGACAAATAGGAGTATATTACCTAAAAAAGTACTTTTTTGTAATACGCCATTTATTCAAGGCTTAACAGTAATAAATATCTTTGAAAAATGCTTACACAACGATTTAAAGTGTTGTGGATTTTCTTTATTCATCTTTATAAATATATATATATGGACAATAAAAGATTTTTAAACCATTCGAAAACTGTATGATTAGTTAAATTTCACTATATGATCTTTTTCAACATTGAAAATACATCCTCCAATTCCGATGAATCTTTAAATAACGAATATAAGGATTACAACAGATGATTAACAAATTATCGTCAAGAATATGAGCTCCGCAATTTCAACAACGTTGCCATTCTGAACCGTATCGCATAAATTGCTCGATGACTATTGTTATCATGAAATGTGCATCATATAGCCTGGCTGGCACTCGCGCGCGCGCGCGTATTAGCCCCAGCAATCTCATTATAATTGTTGTCTCCAGTCTTCAGCAGTCATTATTCAAATAGGGCTAATCGAGTTTGATCAACGTATCTTATTAACTTAATAATACTGCTAGAAGCATTAGGACGATTCAATGCTGCCCCCCCCCCCTGTATGATGGCTAATGGAACGCTCGTTATATTTGTATTGATCATTTGTTAGGTCTACAATTACAGCAATATTGCCAATAGATTTGAGACCAAAATTAAACAGCAGATCAGTATCAAATCTAACGCAGACTTCCATATATATATATATATATATATATATATATACCAACTATACGCAACGGCTTAAGTTTAGTAAATGGGAAGCAATACCACGCGGTTGCTAGCATTAATACGATCATTCATTTTCATATTACCTCTGCACGAATATTCATATTTGGAGGAACGCAAGCGCGGTTAAGACGATAAGAGAGTACGCGCGCGCGCGTGCGTGCATGTTTGTTAGGTTCACAAAAGCTTAATCCGATCTGTTAAGAGGGAGGGGTAAGTACGCGGGCGCGTAGTGTGCACGCGAGCGAACATTAATTCCTTTTATTGCAACGAGATCGATGTCGCGTATATATGCATTTACAAAAATCGTCCGATTATTTATGACACGTTGTATGAAGTGCTTCTCCTCCTCCTCCTCCACTATATACTGGCACGATTTATCTCTCAAAATTCCGACATCCGTACCACGCACGTCTGAACCATGCCGCCATTATCTCCGGGAAAAGCGACTTCGCGGTTTACACACGCAGCCCGTCTGCCCATAAATCTCACGACTCTAGAATATATACATTCTTATATACAAAAATACATCTGACCTACATACGCAATGACAATCGTTTTTCGGCGTGAATACCGAAGACTTCCGTTCGCTTTATTGTCAAAGAAATACGAAGAAGAAGGAGAAGGAGAAACCCACAATGTCACTTATCGTAATTAAGGGTACAGAGTTTTACAATGTGTGTATGTGTGTGTGCTACAATATAGGTTATAGGTAAATGCAAGCCCGTGCTTAGCTGATGGTACTGTTGAAAGAACTCTAATCGGTTTAGCAAGGGTATCGACGTAGTTGTTGAGTTCACGTGTATAGAACTATACGCTTCGAAGGTAGAACAGTCCCTTTTCTCTCTCTCACGAAAATACCAGCCATCACATGCACCACGTACAGCTGCGGGAGGAAAATCGAGCGTCGGGTCTTGCGGTTTTTCCGCTCTATCCCCTCTCGCCTGAACTCGTGTCGTCGTCGTCGTCGTCGTCGTCGCCATGTCTGGTCCTCATTGGCGCTGTAACGGCGCCAACCTACACGGAGCCAAGCTTTCTATATGTGTATGTGTATGTGAACGGCTATCGGTTAACTTGGTAGTATAGGGGTGAACGAAATGAGAATGGGTAGAAAGAGAGAGAGAGAGAGAGAGAGAGAAGCAAGTGCACGTGTGCGGCAAGGTGAACGGGTTGATTAAAATTACAGGCTATAAGTGCCCATGGTCTTCCTGTTCTGTGAATGATTATTAGATTGGTACGTACGCGAGTTTTATCGTTTTCTCTCTCTGTCCTCCTTTTAAGAGGAACATCTTGTTTGCTGGACGATTACGAGTGCTGATGAGTCTAAATTGATTTTAAACGGGCGCGGGAGGGAGAATATCGCTTGGCGAATACTTATATCAGGGAGGAATATATGCGAATAGTTTGCCATGTTAAGCGCATAGAATTCTTCGAATAATGGTTCAAATAGCTGAAAGTCATTCCAGCTGATGAATTCCTAGCGAGTTTTAGCCAAAATCAAATTACACTCCGTCAACTGGCCTAACTTTAATTTTAATAGTTCACAAAGCGTTAATCTATTTCGTTATTATTATTATTATTATACTAATATAAACTATAAATCAAAATAAAATCAAACAGGGACATAAATGAACAAATCAAGTTTCAAACTATTTCTATTCCGAATGAAAATACATTAAAAGGAATATTGTACAGAATCGACGAACCGCATTAATATACTTCGTTCCAATATTTCCCGTCGTTTCCGCTGCGGAATGTCAAACTTTCCCTCTCCACACTTCGAGCGGAAAGCTCCATTTGATTAACCGCGACGAGAGAGAGAGCAAGCAAGCGAGAAATTGACTGAAAGTATTTCTGAAATCCTCTTGGAAAGCTTTCTCTCTCTCTCTCTTTTGCTCGCGTTGAAAATGAAGAGACGAGGAGGAAAAGAGAGAGAGGGAAGCGAGTGAAAATGCTTAGATAGCAGCGAGCTGACGAGGATGAGAAAAGAGCCTGACGCGAAACAAAAGCCGCGTGTTGACCGCGCGTCTGGCCCCTTCTATAGAAAACGCCTGCGCGCGTCTATGGCTGAATGAGGGTGAGCATCTCTAAAGAGCCTATAGGTATATAGATATATACATATATCTAACATGGGTAGGTCTAAAGGTAGAAGATTGCTGCATCGACGCCTTCACAACTCTGGTATCCTCTCTTCTCTTTCCCACGTTCCCCTATGTACCTCGTCACCTTCGACGCAGCAACAACAGCAGCAGCAGCAGCTTTGTGTATATCATCGCCTTTGGCGAATTTCCTTTGTTGTATAGCAGCTCAATTTTCGCGTCATTAATAAATAACGGTGCGTATATACCGCTGATATGTATTATATATATATATATATATATATATATTTACGGTATACCAATTATCGTTAAGAGACGGAAGAATGTTTTTCTGCTCTTGCTTATTCACTTGTTTACTATCGCGCGAGTATTGTTATAGCGCTGAATGTGTAAGATTACGAAGCTACCAGGAAGTTTCTTCCCGGTGCTTTAAGGCTACTTCTTCTTTTTTCCCCTTTTCTCTTCGCTGGAAGAGAAGAGATTGTTATGGCGCCCGCGCTGCAGCCGCTTATATTTAGTTTTATGAGGTTGTTTTGTGCATTTTGAATTTGTAGATTTACGGCGGTATTAAACGGCAGAATAAATAAGCATTATACTCTGGAAAAAAGTAGAGTGAATCTTTAGAACAAGTGGGGGGTTCTTTTGAAAAATAATAGCAACAAAATACAATACAAAATCCCGGGTAGTTTGTCAATTTACTAAATCTATAGCAATTGTGGCGTTGGTGAACATTGCAGTACATACTTACACAGGTAATTTTTCAGTTTTTAAAATATTCAATTCTCAACAACAACAGCTAAGTGCAACTAATTTTATCTCATTCAATTGTTTAAAACATCTCAAGATAATTAATTTTCTCACTTTTATTGAAATAAGTATAAATAGGGTTCTTCCTCAATAGGGGAATTGTTCTGCATGTGACGCTCGGTTTGGTAATACGGTATGCAAAAGCAATAAAAGGATTAATTAATTTGAGGGTAGGGTAGCTTAATCTGGCGGCATCCTTGCCGCGATGCTATAATTATTTCGATGCCCGGCGCGAGAGCAGCAAACAGAATAGCAAACAGGAGCTTGCTCGAGAGCCCGCAAGGGTTCAAATATTTAGCTCGATACGAGTTCAATCGAGCTTTATATGTATATGTATATAGATACATACATATATATATA
>JAWWEQ010048818.1:0-14976 GCA_035583055.1 Torymus tubicola | reverse complement strand
GTGATAAAATGAAAATTTTAAATTTTGATATTGTTAGATTTATTGAGAAGAATGGGGGACAACTCGTAATATGTTGCTAGATTGCCTAGTCTCTGAATAAATAAATAATATCGTGTCGTCGATAATGCAGGAATCGTGTCCTTTTAAGTGCTAGTAATATTTTGTTCCGCCATACCATATAATATGCTTTTTATATGTCTATACATATAGCTATCACGAATTCTTTGTTAGCGAACGCTTCATATATATATTTTTCTAGATTGACAAGATAGTGTGTTGTAGAGTGAAATTGTCGAAATCCACTTTGGCATTGTGAAATAGTATTCAGAGTTTCTAGTACCCAACGCAATCTTTTATTGATTATTTTTTCAAGTATTTTGCACATCGTGCATGTTAGCGATATTGGGCGATAACTGGATGCTTTATCTTTGTCTTTACCTGGTTTGACGATGGGGATTACAAGGGCATTACGCCATTGATTTGGAAAAGTGTGATCGATCCATATGCTATTGTATAAACGTAGTAGGTATTCTTTTGCAATTTCTGGAAGTTCAGCTATTAATTTATTGGGAATATCATCTGGTCCTGGGCTAAAGTTTTTATTGTTTTTGAGGACGGTTTTAAGTTCTTCCATCCTGATGGGTTGGTTTATGTGTTCATCTATAGTGGTTGAGTTATGCGGTACTTCATTAGATTTAGTTTCTAAGAATTCTGCGGGGTAATTGGCATCACTAGAATTTTTGGCATACGTTTCGGCTAGCCTTTTTAGAATTTTTTTAGGTTCGTTTATAATGTTTCCTAGGGAATCTGTCAAATTGCATATGTTTGTAGAGGTGATATTGTTTTAATTTTTCTCCAACATTCTTTTGCCGCAGTATTTCCTGATAGTGTTGAAAGGTATTTGGTTAGTGCGTCACGTTTGCTTTGTATTATGGTTCTTCTAGTTAGTGCTTTAGTTTTTTTTAAATTTATTAGGTTTTCTTGACTTTGGTCCTTTTTGTATTTATTGAACGCTTTATGGATGTTTGTGATTGCTTTTTTACAGTCTTCGTTCCACCATGGTACAGGAGGTTTTGTATATTCTGATTTCGTTTTTCCTATTGCTAGATTCGCTGCTTCTCGTATAATGTCTGTTAATCTATAGGTCTCTGCATTGATGCAGTTCATCTTATTTTCTAGGTTAATACATTCAAGTTTTGATTTGACGATATTTCTGTATTTCTCCCAATTAGCAATGTTTATTTTCCATGTTGGTGGTTTGAAATATTTATTCGCAATTCGGCTGTTTGAGTCAATAGACATTTTTATAGGGAAGTGGTCACTGTCGTGCAGATCAGGTAAGGTAGTCCAGTTTATTTTAAGAGCTAAGTTGATGCTAGCTATTGTTAGATCAATTGCCGACAGTTTGCCATTCGAAATGTTAAAATGTGGGCTTTCTTTCGTATTAATTAAGGTGATATTTTGGTCAATGTCGAGGAGTTCTGCCTCTACAGTCTATCTTGTACGAGCCCCACAAACTGTGGTATCTGTTAAAATCTTCTATCCGCAAAAAGGGCTTAAGTAATTGATTGGTAAGTATTTGAAGTTCGGTGAGGTCCAGATTTTTGCTATTAGGTAAGTATATGTTACATAAGGTGGTTTTACTTTTATTTAAGATAATTTCAACTGCGACTGCTTCTAAGTTTGTATTTAGCTTTAGTTTTCTTGTATATAGTTTGTCATCGATGAGTAGAGCAACACCGCCGCTGGCATGGGTGAAATCTTCTCGATTTTTTGTATAGCATGTGAAGCCTTTTAGTTTAGGTGAATGGCTGTCCTTAAAATTTGTTTCTTGTAAACTAATTGTAAGGGGTGTTAATTCATGAATTAGGAGTTTCAGTCGATCAAGAAGTCGGCAATAACCATTTATATTCTATTGTACAATGTTTTCCATAGTAGTTTTTAGTTTTGATTGTCGGAATCAGACTCTGAAGTTAGACTGGTGGTATCTTGTTGTTTCGGCAGATCAGTCAATTCTTCATTATTAGTAGTTTTTATCAACTTTTTTTTAATGCTTGTAAATCGTTTTTTTATTCCAGGTCCAGGAAGGTATGGGTGTAGTTTAGCGATCATATTTATAAGAGTTTGTGTGTTTGTAGTATACTCATCGGCTACATCTCTTACATTAGGCAAGTTCATGGAATTTTCGATGAAACTTTTAAATTGTAAATAGTCGAGAATGTATTCTTCTGGTGATTTTTCAATAATACTTTTGATTATCAATATTTGGTCTTCGTCTGTATTCGAGCTCTTATACTTATGAACAGTTTCCGTTTGACTTTTTTGGGATCTGTTTTGGAGTTTTAAATTCTTTATTTTTATTATCGATGTTTGTTGTTTGTATTGATTGTTGACTTATGGTTTGGCTATTATCGTATTTTATTGGGTTTTGAGTAGTTTCGTCAGATGTAGTTAATGTACATTGTGAATGTCCTCTTTGGCTACCTGTTATCGAAGGGGGTTGGGTGTTGGTTGTCATGTTTGGGATTTCGAGTAGGCTAGGTGGATTTGTTTCTTGGGAATGGTAATGGTTTAATAGTACACCTTTTATATTACTAGAATCGCTTGGAATGATAACATCATGATTGTTTGTATAGACTAGTGGTTGTGTATTCGTATTAATCTATGTGTTTATTATTTCTGATATACTGGGACAGTTTTCGGCATGGTGACCTTCTAATTTACAAATGAAACATTTAGTACATCACGACTATCAAATATTTAATAATGTGTATCGCCATAATTTATTTTAAATAATTCGGGCATTGCATTAATATCCTCAGGTTTGACGTACACTTGTCTAAAACTAGTAACATGACTGTATCCTTCTTTATTTATTGTAGCTTTTAGGGTAGTCACGGAAGATCCGCGTTTGATATTCAAGCTATCAAGAATATTTTCTAGTGCGAAATTCGGGATTTCGGTTGGGAAATTCGAAAAAATAATGTGCTATGTATATGTCTGGATAGAAGTGGTCTTAATGTTACTTTTTTGTTGTTTATCAGTATATATTCATGCTTACTAGTTATCTCGTTGATCAGTTCTTTACTTGATAAATAGATACATATGCGATTATTCGAAATTCTTGACGAGAAAATCACATTTCGGCTTTTGACAATATCACCGATTGCACATGTGTAATCGGTTAAGTTGAGGTCTTCTACACAATCCAGGATGAGTCCCTGATCTCGTTTTGGTATATTGTTTTTTTGAGCAATAGCTGAATAACTTGTATTTTCTGAAGTTTTGATTATGAATGTTGGAAATTAAGTCAAATTTTATTATTGGTATCGTTTCATAACGCTACTAAAATCTTACAAAAAAATTAGCGACAGAAAAGTCCAACAGGAACTTTTCGTTCAGGGGGTACACCGGCGGTGCATAGGCCGCATATGCACGGAAACGATCAATCGAAACATTATAACACGAATGTATATGAATTCACGCCCAATTTTATTCTTGATATCAATTTTTTATGTGACCAGATGTATGCAAAAAATTGTCGACAAGAAAATCCATACGGAAATTTTCTTTCACGCGGTGCAAAGGTGGAGCATAAGCCGTAAGGTTACTAAAATCTTACAAAAAAATTAACGACGGAAAAATCCAACCGGAACTTTTCGTCCAGGGGGTGCACAGGTGGTGCATAGGCCGGATATGCACGGAAACGATCGATCGAAAAATTATAACACGAACGTATATGAATTTAAGTCAAATTTTATTCTTGGTACCAATTTGGTATGTGACCAGATGTGTGCAAAAAAGTTATCAACACGAAACTCCATCTGGAACATTTCTTTCAGGGGGTGCAAAGGTGGTGCATAGGCCGTATATACACGAAAACTAACGATCAATGAAAAAATCATAACAGAAATGTTTATTTATTTAAGCAAAATTTTATTACTGGTATTGATTCGTAACGCTACTAAGATCGTAGAAACAATTTGGCGACACAAAAATCCAACCGGAACTTTTCGTTCAGGGGGTGCACAGTTGGTCCATGGGCCGTATATGCACGAAAAGGATCGATCAAGAAATCATAACACAATGTTTATGAATTTAAGCTAACCTTTATTATTGGTATCGTTTCGTAACGCTACTAAAAGCTTACAAAAAAATTAGCGACGGAAAAGTCCAACCGGAACTTTTCGTCCAGGGGGTGCACAGGTGGTGCATAGGCCGGATATGCACGGAAACGATCGATCGAAAAATTATAACACAAACTTATATGAATTTAAGTCAAATTTTTTTTCTTGGTACCAATTTGGTATGTGACCAGATGTGTACAAAAAAATTATCGACGGAAAAGTCCAACCAGAACTTATTGTTCAGGGGGTGCACAGGCGGTTCATATGCCGTTTATGCACGAAAACGACCGATCGACAAATTATAACACAAACGTATATGAATTTAAGTCAAATTTTATTCCTGGTACCTTTTTGTTATGTGACTAGATGTGTACAAAAAAGTTGTCGACACGAAAATCCATCTGGAACTTTTCTTTCAGGGGGTGCACAGTTGGTGCATGGGCCGTATATGCACGAAAACGAACGATCGATCGAAAAATCGTAACAAAAATGTTTTTGAATTTAAGGCAAATTTTATTATGGGTATCGATTTGTTACGTGCTCAGGAGTATGCAAAAAAAATGACTACATGAAACCCAACTGTAACTTTTTGCTTACGGGATGTGAATGTGGTGGAATGTGTGGTACATATGTGGAAATTATTCATCAAGAAGTTTTTTGATGAAACATTAGAAGTTAGTGCAAATTTTATTTGCAAATGGCAGCGTAAAAATAAAATCGTAAGTGTAATAGTGCGATAGGAATGCAGTGGCTGAATATCCGCGAATGAAAGGATTATATGCTGCTAGTCACTTTAGAGAAAGGTTTATACATAATCTAATGAGATCTTCTACGCAGTCTCATTTTTTACATTTAGGTTTCTTATTATTAAAGAAACTCAAAAATGAATTGGACGTAAAATTGTCTGACCGGACGGAATATAGCAGGAAGATAGTAGAGAGAATCGGAACACTTATCATAAGTTTGCCACGGTTGAGAAATATTTTGGAGTGGCTGATGATTCAACATCCAGTCTGAATATATAGTCAAAATTCAAAATTTTCTCTCATATAAAATGAATATTTTAGTATAGAAATTAATTAAATAGTTTATGTGTGGATTTAAGTAGTTGAATATCATCATCATTAAATCATTCAATATTTCAAGTGATGATAATTTTGTATATCATAATTTAATAACATAATAAATCTTTTTCTGATTTGTTTTCAAATCTCAATATTTGAAATTCAAATCTGTTATTTAGTATTAATAAAAAATTATAATTCTAAAATCTAATGTTAATAAAAAGAATCGTAATGAAGTCTAAAATATTCGATTATTTTATCTCTATGAAAACAGTAAAGTGCATGCAGCGCGGATGCGTATACGTGTTTTAAAAATGTTATAATTTTCATACATTAACGAGCTGTATAGAATGCCGTCTATCGGAAAAGTGAATTGATAAAATGTACATTAACCTCTATCAAACTTTCAATATAGTTTCGTTATGACATGATTATCGGTCTGTTAATAAGGTTTTATAATATATTAACACCAAAAACAAGTCATCTTAATTTTACTATTTTCATTTAACATAACGTGCGTGCACTTATTTTTAATACTTTGATCATATTAAGGAGGTTGGGCAGATCACCGCGAGCGGGGCGTGGAGAGGGGGTCCTCTTGCTCCCCGCACCACGATGCCTCTCACCGCGCACCCACTCCCGCAGCCCGCGAACTCGATGTTTTATTTACGTTTTTCTTCAGTACTCAGAATCGCTATTGTCTATCGCTCTCAAATTTCGTACAAACATTCTCACATATATTTTCAATATTGCAAACAGTTTTTGCTCTCATTCTTATTATTATTTAAGAATCGCATTCTAAGTGTTTTGTGTGTTCCAAGGCACTTCCCATAAGAACCTGTGTATAAGAGTCAAATTTTGACAATGAATAACTTGATATCGATATTTAATTAAGAAGACGGTATTCTGTGCAGATCGTACATTCTGAAAATTTAAATTAGAAAATTTAATTTAGAAAACCAGTGAGATAATCGTAATAGCACCTTCTCTATAGAAAAAGATAAAATTTTTTAAACGTCCATATTTGAAAAAAGCCTTTAATTCGTATACGTTTGTGTTATGATTTTTCGAACTACCGTTTTCGTGTATACACGGCGGTGTACCACATTAGCACTCCTGGAACGAGATGTTCCGATTGGATTTTTGTGTCGCCAACTTTTTTACAAGATCTTAGTAACCTTACGAATCGATACCAATAATAAAATTTGCATTTAAGTCATAAACATTTTTGTTATGATTTTTCGATCGATCGTTCGTTTTCGTTCATATACGGTCTATGCACCACCTTTGCACCCTATGAACGAAAAATTTCGGTTGGATTTTCGTGTCGCCAATTTTTTTTCCATATTCCTGGACGTGTAATAATTCAATATCAATAATAAAATTTGGCTTAAATTCATAAACATTTATGTTATGATTTTTTTATCGATGGTTTTCGTGCATATACGGCCTATGCACCACCTTTGCATCCCCTGACGAAAATGTTCCGATTGGATTTTTCCGTCGCCAACTTTTGTGTAAGATTTTAGTAATGTTACGAATTAATACCAAAAATAAAATTTGGCTTTAATTCATAAACATTTTTGTTATGATTTTTCGATCGATCGTTTTCCTCCATATACGGCCTATGCAGCATCTTTGCACCCCCTGAACGAAATGTTTCAGATGGATTTTCGTGTCGTCAATTTTTTTACACACTGCTGATCACATAACAAATTGACACCAATAATAAAATTTGTCTTAAATTCGTAACTTTTTCTGTTGGGATTTCTTTCATTGTGTGTGCTGGCATAAGGGTGGTTTTTTAAAATTATTTTAAGGGTTGATTTCTTGGGTAATATTTTATATCACAATGGGCGTTTATTTTTTGCCCATATTTAACAAGTAATACAAAAAAAAAACGAATTTGGATATTTGGAAATTTTTGTTCACGGTGAATGTTGAGAATTTCAGACACATTACTATAACCGTGCCGTTAAGACTTCGCGTACCGCCCAAATATGTTACTAGTGAGTGGACGGGCGAAATGATTGCAAGATGATAAAAATGAAGAAATCGCAGAAATCGGCAGCGGCAACTTTGAAAGTATTTTTTATGCGTTTTCGACATTGAACTTGAAACCCTTATAGCTTTTGAAAGAATTAGCGGATTTTAATTTTTAAAAAGGAAATTAAATCTTTTTAAAGTTTAATTTTCTTTTTTGAATTTTTGAGTTGACAGATTTTAGAAAAGTTAACAGACGTTTGAAGAGGAGGATTTTTCTGACTCTTTTCACAAAAAATATAATCTGTCATAAAAAAAATGATGCCATTCAGTTCAGCGTGTACCTCATTTTTTCACACATACAATCAGAAAACCATAAAAAACAAGAAGAACGTTGACCCGTGAATGTGCCCAAAAAAAATTTTTTTACTTTTTTGGAGGTGTAAAAGATAATATATTTGGAAATAGCTCATATACACACACGTGTATGCGCGGAATTGTACTTTAGTTCATATGCGGGCATAAGAAAATTAATGGAGTGTTAGCCGGGGCAGATTCACAAGAAGGTATGTGAGGTCGAGCAGGAGATGCTCCTCGGCATGGCGTCGTCGTCGTATGTACTGTCGTGAAAAAAATCTGTACAAATACTTGATGTACCTTCTCTACATCCGGCGCCGAAATGAAAAATTACTCCGCTAGAGACGTACGTATGTACATATTTTACATATCGAGTCATTCTTAAAAATACGCAACTCTTCGATGATTTCGAACCAATTCTCAACCAATACTCGTGTGTGGAAAAATTTCGTTAAAAAAACATCAAGCGCGCGTTCGTCGCCACGTATACCCATATAAGGCTAAAAACTACATGCGCAGCAACAACAGCGGTATATAAATTGAGTTACAGTTTCAACTCTGCTACCAACGACGTTTCTTCTGTGATACATGCGTATGCATGCATGCACGCTCATATACTGTATGAGAAGGCCCTAAAATACGCAATAGCGATTAGCAAAATTTCGTAACGGCCTCTTCGCATCCTCTTCCTCCTCCTCCAGTAATTTACCATAAATTTCACGCTACTTTTAATGAGAAAATCCGCACGCTTAATGCTGCAGATGTGGGTCCGACCGATGAAGACGACGCTCTCACGGGAAAAAAAGACGTCGGCAACTACCACAGCCTACAGTTCAAAAGCTTTGAGCTTTTTGATAAAAATAAAAAAACCTCTTCTTTCAAACTCTCTCTCTCTCTCCCTCTCGCTCTCTATCTATCTCTCTCGCTTTCTCGACTAATTAAGTCATCCGCATTGAAAAAGCACTTATAAAGCCTTTCTGCACGCGCACTGTCAATGCAACTTGTAGGTTAATCTCGGCTACGCCATTAATCTCACACCAATTTCTGCAGGGGACCCAAACGTACTGGTCATCAGACAGCAATAAAAAGCCAGATTTAATTAACTTCGCCGTAATTAAAGGATTAAAAAACGATAGCATAAAAATAAAATCATTCTGTGGTTTAACATCTGATTACTCGCCAATAATTATCACTCCGAGTGCAGCTGTTGAAGAAAAAAATCGTCAGTGTATTTATAATAAAAGAACTGACTGCGAAAAATACAGGGAGATAGTAAACGACGAATTATCTTGTAATATCCCACTCAAATCTGCAACTGACATCGAAAATGTAATAGAGAAATTCAACAACTTCATACATGAAGCCGCTTGTTTAGCTTCCCCAGTAAATAAACAGTCGGAGGAAGTATCACAAGTTTTAAGAAGTATTGCTAATAAAATAATAGAAAAAAGAAGACTACGAAGAATATGGCAAAACACAATAACAAAAAAAGATAAAACTAAATTAAATAAAGCTATCAAAGAACTCAAGAGAAGTATAATCGAAGACAGAAACAATAGTATACAAAAGTATCTTAATAACCTAACAGCTACAGAAGAAACCGATTATTCATTATGGAAAAAATGACAGAGTGAGGATATTGTAAATTTAAAAAAAAGAAAATATAGGCAATTTAAATACCTTTCAAGAGAAGTTTATTATTTTATGTAATAAGGGCTGTAAGATATGAAAAAATTGAAAAAACTAAATCGTTTTTAGGTTATAAAACAAAAGAAAATCATTAAAAACTCAAATCCATCAGGTTATTTTTATTTTCCCGCGAAACGAAGAGAATAAGCTTTACTCGACGAAAATTGGTTGATTCGTTTCGAAGATATGAAGGGTTGAAATATACACATACAGACACTCACACACACATATACATACAGACACGAAAACAAAAATTATCAAAATCAAATAATATACACATATATCACCTTAAAACATGTTTTTGAATATTTTGTTTCGAAAATCTTTTTCACCGTTACAAAGCTTCCTCTATGAGGAAGCAAAATGAATGGCAAGTGGGCGAGACACGATTTAGATAAAGCCAATGCATTTGCTGAAAAATTCGGAAAGTGTATTTAAATCCCCACCAAGGATAATAACAGAAGAAGAACAAAAACTACTCTTAAGTAGTAATACAAGTATCAACGAAAATACTCTAATTAAAGATGTCAAAATCAGAGAAATTTTACTAGGAACCTAAAGAACAAGAAATCACCAGGATACGACGGCATAAATGGGAATCTCATAAAACAACTTCCAATCAAAGCAATAAGATTTTTAACTATCGTAATTAACTCAGTATTTCGATTGTGTTATTTTCCCATGCCATGAAAGGTTGCACAAATAATTTTTATAGCTAAACCTAGTAAACCATCAGAGATTGTAACCTCATACTGGCCCATAAGTCTGCTTCTAAAATGTGCGAAAAAGTAATTACGAAAAGACTAAACACCATAATGAAGTCTAAAAACATAATCCCACAGCATCAGTTTGGTTTTAGAAACGAGCATTCCGCAATTGAACAAGTTAACAAAGTCGTGAATAAAATTAGACACTCTTTTGAGAATAAAAGCTACTGCAACGCAATCTTTTTAGATGTTTCTCAAGCGTTCGACAAAGTGTGGCACGAAGGTTTGCTCTTTAAATTATGAAACATCCTGCCAGATAATATGTACAGACTATTGAGATCATATTTAAGTGATAGAACTTTTCCAGTAAAAGTAAACGACGAGCTAACTCAATTTCTACCTATAGATGCTGGCGTTCCACAAGGGAGTGTATTAGGTCCAATCTTGTATCTGATATATACAGCAGACCTACCTAGTGGTGCTCATTCGTTTATCGCTACTTCTGCAGATGATACGGCAATGCTTTCAACACTCACTGATGCAGAAAAGGCATCCGAAAACCTATAGAAATATCTAACAGAAGATCAGCACTGGTTCAACTCCTGGAGGATTATAGTAAACGAAGACAAATCTACAAACGTAATGTTCACTCTACGCAAAAAATCGTGTTGTACACTGTATTTAAACAACAAACCAAACCCACAAAAGGACACAGCAAAGTACTTGGGAATGCATCTCGACCGACATCTTACATGGAGACAACACATATGGAATAAACGCAAGCAACTAGATTGCAGAGACTAGAAACATTCAAAACTCACCATCAACAACAAAATTTTAATATATAAATGCGTACTCAAACCTATATGGACGTACGGTGTACAACTATGGGGTACTTCATCTAACTCTAACATGGAAATCATTGAACTTATTGAAAACAAAACGCTGAGAAACTTAGTGCACGCCCATGGTTTGTACGTAATGAACATATCAAAAACGATCTTAACATACCTTCAGTTAAGCAAGAAGTGATTAATATACACAAAAACTTCTACATCCGAACGCGCTAGCAGTAGAACTTCTCCATACCACACTTCGTAACTCAAGATTAAAAATATACAAATGTCTTATGTAATGTATTTTATCTTAATGTATCTATTGTAAATAGTTGAACGAGGCTGATCACTGGTGAAACACCTTACATGTTAATTGTATTTCATTTTAAAAAATTACTAAATGTCTATTAAGACAGATTGTAAATTGAATTAAAAAAAAAAAATCTTTTTTTAATTTCGAAATATAACCTATTTACAAAATATTATGTTTTCATCAATAACTAGTAATAAAATATAGCTATCGACTGCTTTTTTTTTTTTAAATTGTAAACAATTTTATCCTGCATACAGAGAATTCATAATATATAAACAATATGTGGTCTAAATATTAAAAAAATCGAAAATAAAAATTTTGAATATTGAAAAATGGCTATACAAAAAATTAATTTTACAAAAATAGAATATTGACCCTAAGAGTTTCAGTAAAATCTAAAAAAAATGTTCACTGAATCGCTAAAATCGGTCGAATAGATCACGAGATATCAGCGTTGGACATACATTCATAGTGTATGTATAATATACTCTTACTACGCACTTGCTACGAGATCTACGTCGAAGAAACCCGGCTGTCCGGCAGTTGGCAGTGGCACAAGGGATGAACATCCTGCCAGATAATTAAACCTTAACCTTGCATTGTAGAAAGCTTAGGCTTTTTCCTTCTTGAGTACCCCTTGCTCGATGGTACTGCTGCCAACTCCGGTACGAGAACGATCGGCTGGTGACTACACCTAGCCTGACCTGCTAGCAATCGATTCTCCCATACAACACCGCGTGTTTACAAACAGAGGATATCTTTCTCTCTTACCTTCCCGTTATCGTTGCTCCTCCAGGAGTCGATGCCCTCGGCTAACTGCATCTGAAAAGCGTAGAGGGCGGTATTCAGGAAGCATGTATGGGTCGGACACTCTAAATGAAAACGCGTGACTCGAGATATAAGATAAAAACAAGAATCACTTTATTCAAAGTTTGTCGGCTTAAAAAAAACAAGTAGTTGGACGGGACTTACTCCGGGCTGGCCAGCCATCGCAGTCGCAACGCACTTCGAGTCCGCGGGGATGGAGTGAATCCTCGCTGTCCGCGCTCGCAGTTGACGTTGCCACGTCGAACTATCTGTATCTCTCTCGTGGTTAGTGGCGACCCTGTGGCGGTCACTCTTCTACTGGTGGAGGCGCGCGGCGCACACACTATCACTTATGTATGCGCGGCGGTGACATCACTCACTCTTTTTGTGTCACGGCTATCACACATGTCCGCTACTCGACTACTATACTATACTTAGTAGTATAGTAGCCTTATCATCGTCTGCGTCTTCTCCGTCTTGAATCTTGAGTCTTGATCTTCGAGCTCCGCGCGGCGTGCTATTGATCGCGATCCGAATAAGCGTGCGAAATTCAAATCTCGCAACGCTGTACATATGATTATTCGGACCTTATCCCACTGCCCGTTACAATAGATACATACATCTATTTTTAAAAATAGTGATTTTGATTAAAAATTTTATAAGTAACATTCCTAACACATTATCTCAAAAAATTTTTTTTTACTATTACAAAGCTTCCTCTGGGCGGAAGTGAAAGTATATTAGAGCAATAATACAAATCAATAACCTACCAAATGAATTAAACACTTAGAAATAAAAACAGCTTTAACGAAAATTAATACAATCGGTAAGAGAAAGTACCTGAAAAGTAGCACCTGAGTACGAAGGTCGCGCGAATAAACAACGCTACGAGTTATTAATGATTAACAAAAATATTAAAACAAATAACAACGTAACCAAAATGGCAATACACAATTCGATAGTTATCGCGATTCGTGCGCGACCGTTGATTTCAAATTCCCAACGGCCAAGTATTCGTCGAAGCTGCTCTGATCGCGTACGCGCGTTAAATACGGTGGGTCGACACCTACCCGCGCGTATACACTACAAGAGGTTTGCACGGGGCGACTTCGTGCAAAAACGACCTCTCGTTCTTTTCTTTCTCTCTCTCTCTCTCTCTCTCTCTCGCAGTCGCTGGCTGATCGCTCGCTCTTTCTCTCTCGCACTTGCTGTTTACACCGGCTCGCTCGCACCGGGTGGTTCGCACTGTATACAGCTATATATCCGCGGTGTTCTCGCTCTCTCTCTCTCTCTCCGACGTACGTTGTGTGGGGGGCGGGCTCTCGCGCCTCCACTACTCACACTCACACACTAACTAACGTGGGCGCGATAAAAATCTAGAGGAGAGCAGAGCGGGGACAGAACACTTGTATACTTCACGATACAGCAAGTCAAGATGGATGCCCTGACTTGCCGAATTTAGGGGCAGCTTCGCGGTACTGCGACGGTCCCGGTACACGTCTCGATTCCGAGAATCACACGACGCGCGCAAAATTCGAACGCGAATCGGGTACGCGTTACAATAGCTTAATTGCTAACATACATATATAATTCACCGAAATTGACAATACGTTAACAGTTACAATGCTTTACAAAACAAACATATTGTTTTCTCAGTGTATGATGGGAAGATAGGATATGCAACAAATGATTGAAAAACATCTGTTGTTTTTCTGAATTCAGATAACTGCGTTACATTACGCGACGACTTCTTATGATTACAAAAAAATTACACGCCTTAGGATGCGTTAGGCATTTAATGTCGGCTGTTAACCTACGATTTCTGCTAATTCCTTCATTAGCCACGCAACTCAGTTAAGTTTTGTATTATCTCTACGACTCCATATGTTCTTAAATGATTGCATGATTTAATGAACATAATTTTCTTTGCTTTATACGATGTCAATCGCACTTTGAAATATTATTTAACGAAGATTGTGGAGTGCGATGTCCCTCGAACATCTGTATACTAATTATTAAAAAAATCTAAGCTTCCATTGAACTCTTGATCACCATTTAGAATTTCATAAGTTTGATACAAAAGTTTTGATCATCAATTTGGAAAACCCCTATATACCAATTTGAGCCAAATATAAGCTTTCTTCGAATTTAGAATACCATATTGTTTTCACTATTTTAAATTTCGTAAATCAAAAAACAAAATTTTGATCAGGGATCATAAAAAAACATCTATACTAAATCTAAGAAAGACTTAGATTTTGCTTAGAATTATATGCATGTAAGAAAAATTGTTGACACAATTTAGTACAGGTCTGTATGATAATCTGTTTGAATAATATTGTAATCATGTTAACTTTTTATTTAGTACAGCATTTAGTCTTTTTTAATATCCAATACTTTATCTTAAATCTCTGGATGGAAATGGAATGAGAGGAAGCATAAGGGGGTATTGAGGAGGAGGAAGAGGGTAAATCAAATTTGAAAATAACGTATAATTTTAAGATATTTTGAGAGGGTGTAGGAGGTGTAGGGGATCAGCCGAGGTGGGGGGAGGGGGGCAAATATATATTTGCGCTATAGATTGTAACGGGCGCTGGAACAAGGTCCGAATAATCGTATATATAGCGTCGCAAGGTTCGAATCTCGCGCACTTATTCGGATCGCGATGAATAGCGTGCCGCGCGGAGCTCCAACAACATAGTCGGAGAAGAAGCAGACGATGAGAAGGCAGTCAAGAAGTCGTGTAGCAGACATGTTAGAGTGTGTGATAGTAGCATGACATGCGAGAAGTGAGCGCTGTCACAGTTGTGCGGAGACGAAAGCGTAAGTGCCGTGTAGTGTGCGAATCGAGAGAGAGAGAGAGAGAGAGAGAGAGAGAGAGGGAGGGAGAGAGAGAGAGAGATAGATAGATAGATAGATAGTTCTTTATTTCTTCATTATAAGAAAATTTGAAAATAGGTAGATGTACAATAGAATTAAATAGTCTTTCGTCACATAAATAAATAAAATACAGATGAAAATTACATACTAGCTAATATCTTAATACTAATAATACTATTTTAATACTAATAATTCTATTTAATACAATTAAAC
>JAWWEQ010048817.1:0-14988 GCA_035583055.1 Torymus tubicola | reverse complement strand
TAGTCCAGTTGGGCTTAAATTGTTGGTATTTTATGTAGTTTAGGGCTGAAGAGTTGTACGTATCAAAATTATTTGATACATAAAATACCAACAATTTAAGCCCAACTGGACCAAAATCCATCAACTCTGGGAACTTGCAGGTTACGCCAAAACCTAAATTTTGAAATGTTCATATATTGGGACAGCGTAGATCAAGGACTGTCATTTTTATCTTATTTTGTCATAAATTTAATATACTTTTAGTATATTACCTTAATATTTTATTAATAATTTACTTATTTGCAGATGATTTTACTAGGAAAAATTTAAAGGTGTCCTCCCCCTTAATGATTTATCGTCCGTCTTTATATTTAGTCAAAAAATCTCCTTAATAATATCTTTTTTTCTGTTATATCGATGGGAATTTCCAACAATTCTTTTTCTACTTCATATAAATTTTTACGTTTTCCGTCGCCTAAATTCAAAAGCCTTTGTTTAAAATTATTATCATTCTCGGTAATCCGAAGATTTTCATTTAGTGTCATGGGTATAAAATATGTTCATAAATCACTGTGTTTAACGCAATCTTCAACTATTTCTATACGACTACCATGTCGAACAACTGGTAACGTTTGTTTAAAATCTCCTGAAACTAGCATTGTCTTACCACTGAATATATCTTTTGTACTGCATATATCTTGAAGAAAACGATGGACTGTTTCAAAAGCGAATATTGATGTCATTGGTATTTTATCCCATGTTATAATTTGTTCATCTTACAATTTTTTACAATCTTTTGAGTTAGGTTTCACATTACACATAGTACATTCTGTTATATTCAGTGACAGTTTAAATATTGTGTGAATCATTATTTAGTAAATTTGCTGCAATGCCCGTCCACGATACATATAAAAACAGTATATTATAATATTTCAAATAATCTATCAAAACATTAAGTACATAACTTGTCCCACTTCTTCCGGGCCCGTCAATGAAAATATAGTTATTTTCTTTATAACATAAACTTTTTAAAACTTTATCAAATATATTTCTTTGGGTAACTTTCAAAGATTTCACTTTAATTTGTAATTCATCTAAATTTTTATTTCTATCGTATATTGTTATTTCATCATCTCATTTTCTATATAAAAATAATTTTTCTATTTTTCAAATAACTCTTTTGCGTTAACAGGATTATGGTAAATACAACTAAAAGCAAATAGTGCACATAATGCGCTATAATTGTTTCTATAATTGTATTTATTATTTTTCTTTCTTGTCCTTCTTTAAAATATACATATTGATCATCTTTATCATGGACAGCTAATCGTTTTATAGCATGCGGTATTTCGTTTATTACATATTCTAATAATCTGTACATAGCTTCCAGTGGACATAAGTATCTTATATTAAGATACTGTATAATCTCATCATTTTTATTATTTTCCTCATTTTCATTTTGATTGATAATTATTATTATTATTTTCTTCAAAATTCACAATCATGACCTTTGTAATAATATTTAAATAAGCATTCGATACACTCCACAGTTGAACATACTTCTACATTAATATGACAGTTAAATTTTAACAACAGGAAAGGATTGTAGAGGACAACAAACCTGTTATCAGTCATTCTTATCGAATTTTTATTTTTATAAATTATTTTCCTACCATCGTCTTTTCCTTCATACAATGGATATCCCGTTGCTTGGAAACTTGTATTTTTCATATAACTTTTTGGAAAATTTTGAGTACACTTTCCAGTATTTTTATCCATACAAGGTGAATTCATATTTTGCAATCCAGAAGGACCATGTATCATAAATTGTTTTACAATATTACGTAAGATTAGATAAAAGTCATCATTCGGAATTTCTACACTAATAAGGTCATCTATTTTTCTGAAGTATCAAGTTTATCATTTTCATCTAAAAATAAGAACATGTGTATATGAGGAAGTTTTCATTTTTGAAATTTGTTGAAATTACATGGACTTCGAATCCACGCACTCTCCATAGACTATTCATTTAGATAGAGAGAAAGATGCTACTACGCAGCAGCATAGTAGCGCAGTCGACTGATTGTCGCTCTCTCCCCCAACCAACTGTGTGCCGTACCAACGACGCTGTATGTGCGCTCCCACCGGCAGATCCAGTTACATACAAACCATCTGAGATTGGTAGCGAGAAATTGGAAAAACTCAATCAAACAAAAGAAGATAATAGAGACTCCTAAACAACTAGCGGTTTTGATTTAGATGAAATTATTTTAAATAGAAAAATACATGACTTAGATAATATTAATAATAAAGAGTCCCTTGAAATTGCAAATCACTTAGAGAATAACACAGATATCAAGAAGAATAAATTAGACGAAGGCATGGTATGGCATATGAAACTGGGACATGCCTCTTTAGGTTATCTCAAACAACTGCAGAAATTAGAAGGAAAGCTAAATAGTGCCCAATTTGATAAATCATTATTAGATTGCGAAGTATGTGTTTTGGTAAAGATGAAAAAACTACCTTTCTTCAAATTAAGAACTAGAGCTACCAGACCCTTACAGATAACACACACAGACACAATGGGACCGATTAAACCAGCTTCATTTCCTGGCGGAAATATATTCATAATTCTGTTCTTAGATGATTACTCTAGATTTGCAAAAGCATATTCAGTAAAACACAAAAAACGAAGCGGGTGACTGTTTAGAGAAATTTCTAATAACAATGAGAAATCTGATTGGAAAGGATGAGAAAGTGTGTTATGTTAGAGGAGATAACGGGACAGAGTTCACAGGAGGAAAGTTTCTAGATGTATTAAAAAAAGAAAATGTAGAGTAAAACTTAGCACCTCCTCACACAGCTGAACTCAATGGTACCGCAGAGAGATTTAACAAAACGCTGCAAAACAAAATTAAAGCTCTAATGATAGACTCAGTATTTCCGGAGAGCATGTAGATATTGGCATTAGAAGTTGCTGTTTATGATAGAACACCACGTAAGTCGCTCAACTCCGAAACGGATCTCAAGATGCTAACACCGAGAAACAAAAGTCAGATAGAGAAAATTAGAAGATTTGGGTGCATAGCATGTGCCAAAATCCCAATAAATGAAACGAAATTTTTTGAAAGAGCAATTAGATAAGTAACGGAAGGATATTCACCAACAGGCTACGTACTTTGGCATTCTACCTCCGGAAAATTCCTTCATTCTAGACATGTTAGATGCAATGAAAAGAGTGTATACACAGATGTATATAAGAGTCGTTCTCTTGGGAATCGAGAGGTCAAAAAATTTTTTTCTTTTATAATCACCTAAATTGCTTCGTAGCCATTCCATAAGTTACCCTGAATTTTTTCAGTTATAGTTTTTTAGTGGCAGAGGGTCAAAGTTAGTGATTTTAGCATTTTCTGCATTTTTTAACGATTTTGATTAATTTATAACTCCTCAGGGAAGCATTTTTCACGATAAACACAAAAGATCTTTGTTTTTAAGTTTTCTCAGTGTTTCAATAAAAATATTTTCAAAGCTGTATGTGTATACTGTCATTCACATACCTCCAAATAAAACATTAAAATTCACACAGAAAAAAAACCGATCCAAGCTATCTCCACCGAAAAATTCATGGAGATACCTTTTTATTGTACGAATTAATCAAGATTCTGAATTTAATGATGAAATTTTATCAATTTTAAAGCATTTTTTGTACAAAAACGAAGTTAATTTTCGAAATATCTTACATAGACTTTTTTTCTTATAATTTTTCGTAGAATTTAACTATATTTTTTCAGACCTGTATGTGATTTTTTTTTCAATCAAAACCTAAATAAATATTTTTGAAAATATTTTCATTGAAACACTGAGAAAATTTAAAAACAAAGGTCTTTTGTGTTTATCGTCAACAATGCTTCCCTGAGGAGTTATAAATTAATCAAAATCGTTAAAAAATGCAGAAAATGCTAAAACCACCAACTTTGACTAAAAAAACTATAAGTGAATAAAATCTGAAAAAATTCAGGGTAACTTATGAGATGGTTACGAAGCGATTTAGGTGATTATAAAAGAAAAAAATTTGTTGACCTCTCAATTCCCCAGAGAACGATCCATATGCAGTCAACAGAAAAACTAGATGATTCAAACAATGAACGTTCGCCAAACAATTTAGAAAAAATCAAAGTCAGAGAAATAAAACTCAAAAAAAGAACTCGAAAGAGAAACAACTAGAAGTTGAAAACGAGAAAAAAGAAAAACCCAAAAAGAGAAAAGCAAAGAATAAAACAGATAAAAACTTAGAAGAGAAGAAACGTAAATTGCCGGAAAGAAATGCAAAGAAATTAGAGAACAGAGGCATGGCTATTAGAAGAATCCAAGAATCAAAACGTTTAGAAGACACATGCCTTACAATAAATAGAAGTAATGAATTAAGTCCAGAAACAAAAAGAGATAGCGAAATATTAGACGACGAAAAAGGACATATACTACTGACAGCTATCAACAAAGACCTATCTGGCTATCTAGAGGCCATGGAATCGGAAGATAAATTAAAATGGTTAGAAGCAATTAATGAAGAGATAAAATCGATAGAAGAGAACAATGTGTGGCAAATAGTAGATAGACCAACCACGACTGGAGATGGTAAAAGAGTACACATAATCCATTCCAAATGGGTATTCAAAAGAAAAACTAGAGAAAATGAAGATACAGTTTTCAAAGGTTCACTGATGATTAGAGGATTCAAGGATACAAGCGAATATGAATTAAGAGAAACGGATGCACCAGTATCGAGACTAGCAGTAATTAGAGCTTCGCTAGCAATAATAAACAAACATGATTTAGATGTAATCCAAATAGATGTCAAAACTGCCTTCCTAAATGGAACATTAGAAGATGAAATTTACATGGAAATTCCAGATGGCCTTAATTACGATGCAAATACTAGAAGAACTAAAGTGTCAAACTATAGAATATATGGTCTTCCCAAAGAGATCGAATGTAAGATTTTCAGAAGAGGCACTGAAACTAGAACTGGAAAAAGACATAAACGAGCCCCGTCTATTTACTTGGGGAAAAATGGAAAAGTTGTCTTGCTGATTTTATACGTAAATGATATATTACTAATAGGCAACGAAAAACAAAAATTAGACGAAATAAAATTGAAATTAAGCCAAGTATTTAAGATGTACTTAGGAGAACCAGAAAAATTTCTGGGAATTAAAATTATTAGAGATAGACAGAATAGAATCATAACTTTAAGACAAACCGAGTATATAGAGAAAATTCTAGAGAGATTCAATATAAAAGAATGTAAATCTCAAAGAACACCCATGGTGAGACGCAATAGGGAGCCTATTGTATTGCGCAGATGCAACGAGGCCTGACATCTCATTTGCAGTCAATTACCTATCTAGAAGACAATTAGATGCCACTGAAGAAGACTAGAAAGATGTAAAAAGGATTTTCAGATATCTTAGAGGAACCTCGGAAATTGGCATATAGAGCTAACAGTGTCACTTTAGAAGCGAACACTGATGCGAGCTTTAGAGATTGCTCTGACTCATCGTCAACAAGTGGCTATACAAGGTATCCCATTTTAATCGCCCACCCCCAGAAATTGGCAGAAGATGCACTCGGAGCAAAAAATGATCAATACAAAAGTTTTAGGGTTCAAAGAGCCACCTAATAGTACCAACGACTTTGACCTTGAACGCGATTTTCAAGGTTATTTCAAGGTGAAAGTGTTTTTTTTTTTTACTGGAAACAGCTATTTTTGACCCCACAAATGGAAAGAGCAGAAAATTTTACATCAGATATGTACTTTTCCAAATTTTCTGCTCTTTCTATTTCTAGGGTCAAAAATAGCAGTTCCCATTAAAAAAAAAAAAACACTTTCACCTTGAAATAACCTTGAAAATCGCGTTCAACGTCACCCGGGCAGACCCGGCGCTCGCTCACTCATCTTTCTACGATAATGCAGTATAGACGAAGGAATGATCACCGCATCGCCACGAACATATTAGAACATATTATTAGAAAGATAATAAAGAGTTAATTTATTTAAGCGCCCGCCTTTATTATTTATTCACCAACTCCAACAAAATTCGCTAACATAAGTATAACATACACTTTTTCCTAATACTCGTTGTTTAATTACTAATTTTTTAAATTCTTTGAATTTTTTATGATACACGTGTGTGGGTGTTTTATTATGTGGATGTATGTAGGTGTGTATGTGTGTGTATATATTTCAACTCTTCATATTTCTGAAACCAATCAACCGATTTTCGTCGGGTTCGGTTCTTCGTCTTGCGCGAAAATAAAAATACCCTAAAGGATTTGAATTTTTGTTGATTTTCTTTTGTTTTATAACCTAAAGACGATTTTGAGTTTTTAGTTTTTTCGATTTTTTTATATTTTATAGCCATTATTACATAAAATAATAAACTTCTCTTGAAAGGTATTTAAATTGCCCATATTTTCATTTTTTAAATTTAAAATATCTTCACTCTGTCATTTGTTGTTAATAAAAACTTTTTTATTTTTCAAAAATTAATATTTCAAAAAATATTTTATATATCAACTTGAAATTTTAACCCATTATTACAATAATTGAAGGCTATATGTGGTTACATTTTCAAGAGATTATCTTCATTTGTTCCTTAGAAAAAAATTATTTTCCAGAGAACGATTTTGAATTTTTAGTTATTTCGATTTTTTCATATCTTACAGCCATTATTACATAATATAATAAAATTTTCTTGAAAGGTATTTAAATTACCTATATTTTCCTTTTTTTAAATTTAAAATATCTTCACTCTATCATTTGTTATTAATGAAAACCTTTTTATATTTTAAAAATTAATATCTTTAAAAATGTTTTATTTATCTATTTGAAATTTTAATCAGTTATTAAACTAATTGAAGGCTATATGTTGTTAAAATTTCAAGAGATTATCTTCATTTGTTTTTTAGTAAAAAATTATTTATAAAAAATTTGCTTCTTTGTTGTCGTACGATAACAAGAGCAAAAATTATCTAATCGTCCTGAAATTTGGGATATGTGTAGCTTTCATTTATCTTCAAACCGAGTTCGTTGCTCAAAAAAATCGGTCAATTACGAAAAACATATTTGCGATTCAAAATTTTTAAAAAAAATTTTTGAACCGCTCTTTCTCAGAAATTATTTTATTTATCGACTTGAAATTTAAACCAGTTATTAAACTAATTGAAGGCTATATGTTGTTAAAATTTCAAGATATCTTAATTTTTTTAGAAAAAAATTATTTTGGAAAAAATTTTCGTTTTCGTTGTTGCACGATAACAAGAGCAAAACTGATGCGACTTATATATTTGACACTTATTGTAAAACGCTACTTAGCGTAACAATATTTTCGACAATGTTTTTGAGGATTATTATGAAAAATAGTAGACGCGCAGGCTTGAAGGTCACAGTTCTATACTTTCTCTAAATATGCAAAATTACTAAAAAAAAAGTTACGCAAGCATTATCGATTTTTTTTATCAGCATGGTCTACTGCACATGTACGAATGCAGACTATGATAACGAATAAGAAAACTTTAATAAAAAGTTGAGACTACTAAATTTTAACTAAATCTATTGCTAGTGTAGAAATGACGATAACATTAGCAAAAATTATCCAATCGTCTTGAAATTTGGCACAGAGATAGCTGTTTTATATCTTCGAACCGAGTTCGTTGCCCATAAAATCGGTTCATTTCTAATGAAGATGTTTGAGGTTAAAAACTTTTTTCTTAAATTTTTGAATTGCGTTTTCTTAGAGAATTGTTCATTTGTCGACTTGAATTTTTAACCATTTATTGCATTGGTTAGTGGCAATATTCGGCTAAAATTTCAAGTAATTATCTTTATTTTGTTAAGAGAAAAAAAATATTTTTTGAAAAAAGGGCAAAGATATTAATATTTATCGCAATTTCATTGTCTAACTTTGAACCGCTGCGTCTTATATCTTACATATCTTGCAAATTAGTATATTACTCACCTATGGATGAAAAACTTTTACAGTCCACCAATTTAAAAAAATTGATATCAAAAAGATATTTTATCTTATTAAATAAGAGACTATTTTGTTATAAATAATTTATGAATATTATATTCGTAATTTCCTTATGAAAAAGACAATTATATGACTAATAAGAAATAAAGGAAACAATACTTATATAAATTTATTTAAAAATATTTAATATATTTACATTATTACCTTGAATAATTATACGCTTTTTTCTAATACATTTTATAGAATTCATTTACACAATTCATTTAAAATAAAAGAAGCAAGGACAAGTTCCGATAAAAGCCAAGTCCCTGCAAATAAAATTTTAAGACCCACTTCATTAACTGACACTGAGAGAGAGGATTCAAAAATTAAACCATCTATTATTTATAAAAAGAACGAATTTTTGGCCGCTCGCAACAAAGAAAGTAGTTTTTATCTTTGTCATACTAAACAAAATATTAGCAAACGAAACAAAAAAATTAGAATTCGATAGCTTACCCAAAACGACGGTAATGAAAATTGATACCACAAAGATTATATGGATTGGATTGTTTTTGCATGCATTTTGTCAGACGTAAAATTAAATAAAGTAGAAGATATAAATATGAAATGAATGAAAATGAGCGTTTAAGAGTTCTTAATTTTAAAAGAATCGATTAAACGAACACCAAAAACAAACCAAAACGGAGATTCCGGAGCCAGCAAAAATGCGTTGTTAGGCGAGAAACGCAAGTATAGAAAAAAACCTAAGCCACAAGCAAAGTGGCCTACCATACAACCGTTAATGATAGAACCAGCAAAGACGTCAGACGATAAAGAGCAAATCTTTAGCCAGGCATTAAAAGACAAGAAGTTGGCATACATGAGAAATGACGATCATTTAAAAGAGGGGTATTGTTGCAAGTAGCACAGTTTTAGAGCAAGGTCAACAAATACCATTGCCACATAAGAAGACAAACCGGCCTTTAACACCACAATCTCTTCATCGACCTCCTGTTGAATTTATAAGAACAAATGGAAATCTGGCTAATAATATTACCGTTTAATCCGAACCCTTGGAAATTATTAATATTAATAGCGACACTTTAGCTAATGAAAATTCATCCCCAAAATCTTCTAACTCAACAGACTCCTTAATTAATAATCAATTTTCACAGGATCAAAACCTCTCGGTCACGAGTCCGGAACAAGAAAGATTTAATCAAAATCACTTGTTGCTTAACGACCAAATTCCTCAATTAACAAATAAATTCAAAGGTTGATTGGTTGTAGATGTTAATGAGCGCAGAGATTCTGGCAAAAACGCCATCCAAATAAATGTATGGGAAATAGACCCAGAAAGCCCTTTAACATCCGTCCTAAAAGACAAAAAAAAAGGAAAAGAACGCGGGTCAGAATAAGCAAACGAACAGCTATGTACCCCAGAAAAATTATTATCATCTACTTCCAGAGTGCAATGCTGAATTATCTATGGAATTATCTGAAGCCTCGCCTCCCTGTGAAAACAATGTAGTAGGCGATAATGGCAGTACTACCAATAACAATTTCAGTTTCAAAGTTAACGCAATGGATAATAACAATTATAGTAACGATATGGATATAAGTTCCGATAAAGAGCCGTAATTTACAAAAAATCAAACAGATATTGAAATTAGAAACCGTGTCGATGATACTCCCATGAATTTATTGAAACCAGACCCCCCGATCATATATCAATTATACACAGAAAGACTTGTGCAGAACTAAATTGCAATTTAACGCGATCAGACGATATTCCCGTCATACCGCCTGGAAATTTTTTATTTTACTGCTTTATTAAATTATGCATCCTAAATATTTTAACGACAGAACTAAGAAAACAATTGTTAATGTCGCCATATATAGATTATTGTAGTTTCCCGGAGGACACAAAAAGAATCTTGTCCTCACAGAGTACGGCGATGATAACTGCATATTTATTTTTTCAAAAGTATTTAATCAAAATGTTTGTATACACTTTTATTTGCCAAATGGTAACTCGACATTTTGTCATTTTGTGGTTAACTCAAAATTTATTCATTTACATCTAACTGGAGTTCACTATACCCCGTACATATTCATACCAAATGTAATAATACCTTCTATATCACGAGGTCACGGTCACCTGAGGAGTCAGCAGCATTATTTAGTCATCATAATACGGACGATGTCGTAGTAGACGATAACGATAACAGAGTACTGGACGCAGTATCGCACTCATCAGCTGCCAATACTTCCCGTGCCGTCTCACTTAGTCCAAGCGCAGAGGTGTCTCAAATGGTAATAACGCAACTAAGGGTCCACAAAGATTCTCTTGATCATAGCCGTACTGCTAATACGAGACCTAAATGCGCTACCCCACCCTGGAATTTAACGCAAAACGAAAAACATAGTTTGAAATATGTTTAACTATTAGATGTAAAGTTCACACCTACACACACACACATACACACGAACACATGTATATATACGTAAGATAGACAACATTTAGTCTTGAAACCTTCCAGCAAACCCGTATCGATTTTCTTAAAGTTTAAAAAACCATTCTATTTTCCAAAAATTCTAGCTCTGTTAATTTTTAATATTTTTCAACGTGCGACATCTCATTTTTTTCGTTTTTTCATCTACTTTTAGGAAAAAATAGAAAATACAACAAAAAAATCCGCATCTAGAAGTATTCTTAAGATTAATGCTGAAAACTTCACAAATTGTAACTTTGACCTTAAAATACAAGGTCAAAAATATTTTTATCACAAATCGAATTATTTTTCCTGTATTCAGCATTACTTCAAGATTATAAGCCTTTTGGATTCATATTTCCATCTTCTTCCTATTGCGATATATTTGTTTTTGTCCACATTTTTTAAATTTATCCCACTGTGCGACGTAAGACAATTCGTTTTGAGGTACGAAGAATGTCAAAAACGGAAGTTAGTGAGTGTAAAAAATAAGCTGCCTTTTTTAATCGCTCGAATTTGTAAATGCGGAAGAAGGCGCCAGAGTTCTGATAGAGTAATTTGTTATTTTGACCCTCCAAAAGTCATAATTACAGATCAGGGAACGCATTTTCAAAATAGACTTCTCGAAGAGTTCGACTGTATTTTTAAAATTGAAGTATACTGCTCAACAGCCTACCACCCTCATTCGAATGGAGACATTAAGCATACGCTTAATGTACCATGCCGTTACGGAATATCTGAAACAATATTTAGAAAAAATAAACGATTGGGACGCCTGGATTTCGACCTGTCAGCACACTTATAATTCAACCCAGTACAATGCAACAGGCCCGCACGAATTTGTTTCCGCCGAGAGAGCGACTGTCTGGTCAAACTAATAGAGAAGTTAACACAAAATCTAGCCTTGGCCGCAATGAATTTCTATCTTTTGAAGGAACCATCAAAAGGGAAATTCGATGCTCAATATGAAGGACCATATGAAATCACAGGCATCGACTATTCCACTAATAATGTAAAACGCGAACATGCAGGGACTGTGAAAATTATCCATATAGATAAAATAAAACGGGCGACTACTATAAAAGATCCCCTCCCATTCATTCCTTATATAATTCTATTTTGTAATTTCCTTCTTATATATTATTAATAAATCGTAGAGGTTATTAATGCGGACCTAACTCCGTTAAAGATTCTTTTTTCTTTTATTTTCTTCTTTTTTCCGCGGTTTTCGGACGCGGAACGCGACTTGTGACAACCATTCTATATGCAAATTATAGATTAATCTACCACATCTCAGTTCCCTTAATTGATCATCAGAAGTTTGTCCTATATAAAGTATCACCTTTACCCATTCGGCAAAATAGCTTAAATCTATCTAATACATTCGCTTACATTTGGCCAGAGTCGCATTACCTCGCTGTTAAGACTATCGAAGATACGTACATCCTGATCACTCTAGATAAAATCAATAAATGCAAGAATTTGGACGATTTATTAATTTGCAAAGAAACGGAGCCTATACAGGAAATATCAAAACACGATGAAATTAAATTCATCTCTAAGCGAAATGTGACCGATCTTTCTGAGTGCGATGTAAAAATAATCTGCTTACGGGATACCTTTTGGCAGCGGCTCTATAAGGCGAATATATGGTTATTTTCTACTATCGATGAAGAAAATATATTTATAATTTGCAATGGTGTTAGTAGATAAGACGTTCCATAAATAGTGCCGGGACACTACATCTTCAACTGGGCGGCTGAGCTTACACGGATAATGCTCGTCTTATTGCATCCCGTGATATTAGATACCACATGCCAGGCACCGTGTTTCAAGAAACCGAAATAGATATTAATTTAATTATGAATCGTGTTAACAACGGATCAAACATCCCAAAGTTCGCAATCAAATTAATGAAGCAGGAACCAATCATTTCTGATAAAGGAATAAAAAACGGACACACAACCTCTCGAAAATCAGTCTCTCCGCTTTGTAAATTTATTCAAAAAGCTCGGGAGCTCAGTGACTCTCTTCAGTTTCAGGAAGATCTTAGCTATTTTAAAAGGACTATTACAACCTATGGATGCTCTCCTGCTGGCTTAGGCTCAGTTATTGTTTTATATTTGTTTTTCGCGGGGAGGCCCCTCTGTTACTAATATGTTTAGATTGATTTTAGGTGATCCTTCTTAAAGAGATGAGATCGAGAACCAACACTCTAGCACCGCTGTAACATCACCTCCTCAAACACAAGCTCTATAGCAAGCGATTCCGCTCAGGGTAATAATGCTACCCGGAAACGCCACTATTGCAGAGACACAAGATCTCATCAAATTTACCTATAGGTAATAAATAATCAATACAGTAATAATTATGATTATAAAGAAGAGAGAGAGAGAGAGAGGTACATAATTATTGTAAAAGTCACACTCACGCAGACACTCACACAAAATCATAATGCTAACACCTTAGACTCACCGGAGATAATTGCATCTTGTAAAGTTCAGTTACACTTACACATACAAGCTGCGTATATCTTACTTTCAAATGTTTCAAATAGCTATAGACGACGGGGCCGTCGTCTCCGCGGTTTTGGACGTGGTACGTTTGACTTGCGCGGCATCGGACATACGATCCTCTGCCGACGGCAGTTGTCGCCAGGTGACATGCTACCTGTACATATGTCCGGTATACTTACAAACTAATTATTAGTAATACAAACTAAATAGATGTTATTTTTTATTTTTGTTTTTATTTTTTTTTTAATAGATATAACAGTTAAACACAAAGCTCCATGCCAAACCCATATTTATTTTAAAATATATTATTTCTAATCCACTTTATCTTTTTTTTATTATAATCTTTAGTTATATCTAGCGTTTTAAGATTTGGATTAACTTTTGGAAGGCAGTTATATACTTTTATAGCTTTTACATAGCTATTTTTATCACTCACAGTTTTCGAACACTTAGGTGGTATAATAAGCTTACGTCTAGTTTTGCAGATCGATGTAATGTATAGCTTCTTTATAGCTTCTTTATAGTTCATTGTAGTGATAAGACACACATTCATATGCAAAAATTTGTTTTAAAATCAAAGGATTATTTTGAATAAAACTAGTTTTGTTTACAATTTTAACCCTCTGTTTTGGATTTCTTGTAGTAAATTTAAGTTATTTTTAAATGCACCACTCCATACAATATTACCGTAGCTAACAATACTATCGAAAAATGCATAATATATTATCCTGAGTGTATCAGCTTGCATATAATTTGATAATTTGTATAGTATATATATTAAATATTTTGTTTTCTTTACTATATATTCAATATGTTTATCCCATCTTAGTTTAAAATCTATCATTACACCTCAATATTTATAATATTCCACCTTGCTTAATTTGGTTCCTTGTATTTATAAGTTTATATCATTAGGAATACTATCACAATAATTACCAAAAGTCACGTATACAGTTTTTATTACATTTAGAGATTACATTTGTTAAGCGCTAGCCAAACATTTATATCTTCTAAGTAAGTGTTCCATTTAGTTTCAACTTTCTCCCAAGTATTATCCCTAGAAACAATAACGGTATCGTCTGCATATGAAATAATGCTGTCTTTGTTGTTAGTCAGTAGATCATTGATATAAATTAGGAATAAAAGTGGTTCAAGAATAGTTCCTTGGGATACACCCGTATCTATTGTTTCATAACAGCTTACCGCTGTGCCTATTCTTACTTTTTCCTTTCTATTTGACAAATAGTTAGTTAAAAGCTTGTGGGCTTTACCTCTTATTCTATAGTTATATAATTTATCACGTAGTATAGAATGGTCGACAGTATCAAATGCTTTTGCTAGGTCTAAGAATGCAACGGCTATTGGCTTACTTTTATCTAATTTATTATAAATTTTATTCGTTAAACAGGTAAGGGCGTCCCTGCAACTTTTGTTTCACATAAATCTATATTTTTTCTTAGCTAACAATTTATTACTGTCGAAGAGTCATTCTATACGAACGTAAAGAATTTTTTCAAATATTTTCGCTGCGTTAGAAATTAGAGAAATGGGTCTATAGTTAGATATTTCCGTTTTACTGCCAGATTTGAATATAGGAATAACCTCAGCTGATTTTAGATCATCAGGCCATTAAATTTTTTTATACAGAGATTAAATATGTATGTTAATGCATTAACTATTGAGTACGACATTATCTTTGACGCTTTCGTAGTGATATTATCAGTACCGCCATTTTTTAGTTTCATGTTAGCAATGATTTCAAGTATTTCAGTATTATTAGTTGGTTTTATGAGGTAAGCGTATTTGCTTTCCTTGAGGTTTAACTATTTTGTCACTTAGTTCTGTCCCAATTCTACAAAAAAAATGGGTTCATTTGATTAACAATTTGAATTGGGTTTTCTATCGTATAATTATTGTAGTTATCGTTGTTTAGTACAATCTTGTTTATTACATCATTCTTTTGTTCATTTACTCCCATCT
>JAWWEQ010048816.1:0-10748 GCA_035583055.1 Torymus tubicola | reverse complement strand
CCCCCCCCCCCCCCCCCCCCCCCCCCCCAAAAGACACGACCATTCCACCACCAATACATTTTCATTACATCACTGAACTAGACACCCGCATTCAACCATCTCATAATACACATCCTCTCCTCTTCCTTTCTCTCTCTTTCCAAAATTGGTCTTGCCTCCCGCAGATTAAGCCGGAAGCGATCTTGTATCAGGTCACTGCCACGTGTATGCGTGTATACCTTATACACATACGAGATTATGCGTCAATCAAGCGCCATTTTTTCGCCCTGCGCGCGTGTAATAAGCGCTTCTTCTCTTTTCTCTTCGGTGTTGCATAACGCGCATGTATATACACACACACATAGAGAGAGAGAGATTTGAAAGGGAGAGATGCGCGTGCCGAGACGCGTGCGCATGAAGCAGCTGCTGTTTCTTCTTCATCTTCTTCTTGGGTACCGCCTTCTTGAACACGTGAAAGATGTGGTTTTTTTTCGTGAATTATACGATTATGAGATGGAAGATCGTATCGATTCAGATTCGAGTGAGGCGGGGATCGAAGGATATTGCAGTGTGCTGTGTGGAGTGTATGCACTGATGCGCAGTTTGCGGTGTATATATAGGGGATTATCGTGTGTTTCATCTGACATTTTCGTGGTATTAATGTACGCGCTACGCGGTACTTCCGTAAAATAATAGTATTTTTAACATATTTTCAATGTATTTTTAATTGATTCTTGCGTTATTTGACCATCAAATAAAAAGTGCATTGATTCAGAATATAGCATTATGAATCTGATGATTGACTAGTAAACGAGTTTTCAATTTGTTCATTGAATTATTTATATATAAAGGTTAATCTTGTATTAAATTTGTTTATTGCACAGATCAATAAAAATAAAATAAATCATACCATACCAAACAATTTGGGGGCGAGGGGGCTGCGTTATTAAAAATTATCAATATTTCGCACATTTATTTATTATTTTACAAATCAATCAAATCCATAACGTAATTTTTGTATATTTAGTATATTAGCTATTATAATACTAATTAGAACATTATAATAAATTTTTTCAATGGTTCGAAACCGTTTTCCCATTTTTCTTCTATTTTCTTTCAAATTGGCATCAGTGTAATTACAACGTCTACGCAGCAATCTCAAAAAAAAACCGTTGGCACAACTCCCAATCTCGCCACGCGCTACACACGTGGCAAATCCCGGCGGATCAGCGTCGGAACCCGATAAATCACTCGATAAAATTTTCCATAAAACTCCATCAAACCGTGACACTCGCAACCCTTCCTGCCATAAGGCGAGTTCCTCCTCTCTCTCCCTCTCTCTCTCTCTCTCTTTCTTTTTCTTCTCGCTTATTGACACGCTCTTATGTATTCCATCGTCATATCGTGACCCTTTTCGAAGGAAGATGATGCCCATAACCTTAGCAGCTTGCATCTGGTCCATTGTATATATACGGCTATCGATCGAAACCCTTCCTCCTCTTGAACGTGAAATAAGAATCGCGCACTCTGTGTGTGTGTGTGCACTCTCTTTTCAGTTTCCTGGAATAAGTTCGACAGATGATCATTTCGAATACCTGCGCACGTGTGTGTATATACATATATGAAGAAACGATCCCCCTTTTTCGGGCAAAAGGAGAGAGAAAAAAAAGGAATATAGGCAAGCGGAGACGCAACGGTGTATAAGAGGGGTTTTTGTAAAGAGGTATAGAGGATGGGCACGTATATTTGCATCTGCTAGGATGTATATATATATATGGAGAGGGTGAACCCTTTTTACGTAAACGGGGAAAGAAAAGTATATAGGCGCCAGTGTGGGTATATTGACGTGTGTGAGGAAAGGTGGCAAGCGACGATGGCAGATGATGCTCGGATTTATCGGTATAGGGTGTATATAGATATACGTGCGTTTCTCGGCTATACGTCGAGAGATTGATGTCTGTTGGGCCGATTGAGTGTATATAGGGATATGACTGCGTTTCTTCAATGTAGATAACAAGCCTTTGCATTTTAGAATTGCGTTGTATTATGTGCGGTATAGCGAAGGCGAAGAAACTAAACGTAAAGAAGGTAATGTCATAAATTTACTTTTTTATCGAGCTATACAGTTGATCAGCAACTTTGACTTTTATTTGACATATTAAAAAATGTATTTTTCAAAAAAATTATCTCTGCTTCGTTAAGGCAAAAATCTTTCGCAATTATTATCATATTCATTTCCAAAATATACAAAATTTTCAATAAAAACTAAGCAATTCTAACTCAACCATAGCCCCTCCTCCCTCCCCTTTTTTTAACCCAAAACTCTGCTTTTCAGCTAACATCACATATCCATCCTCTATTTACGCAACGGCAAATCATCGTATATATACCTCAGCGACGCGTGTCAAGCGTCACGCGCGCCGCATGGAAATCGAGACATGGCCATTGATCGCAAGCTCTTTTCTATCTTCTATTATATATATATGTATTGTCATTTGGTATGCCATAGCTATTTGCATCTGTCCCTCGGCCCACATATAAACCCCTTTTACGCAAATTTGGAAAGCGAGCCACATATCCCCCAAAATCGTAGATGATTCTCGGGACACACAATGCGCACACACGTATGTGTATGTATACAGATGCCTGCGCGCGCACGCGTGTCAATAGATTTTCAGGCATGTCGACGACGTAACCGTTGCGTATACGCGGCACGCGCATAAGCTGATGTTCCGGGGTTGAATAGAAGTGATCGATGTGTCGATGTGTGTATCTGTAGGGATGTGGGCGGTTGGGAAGACTGGTCTGATGTTTAATGGAGGTAGATGTGTACGGGATGGGATATGGGAAGTAATGGTGGTGTAGATTATTTGGGATGCAATTAGTTTAAATGGTCAATTTTTTTTTAAATTAGTAAATATATACAACGGTTCTGAAATCTCATATCTTCTAAAAAGTTGCATAATGTTCATTAGATCAAGATAAATTTGAACTGCAAAAAATCGAAGGGCACGTAACATGACGTCTCAAGCGAGCACGGCGATGCCTCTCATATACCAAGTTTATGACTTCCATCTGATTTAATGTCGTCCAATAATATCTCACCTTTCTATATCAAATTCTCTCTGTCTCTTTTCTTTCATGCATATATATTACATACACAGACACGTTCTCTCTCTCTTTCTCTTTCTCTCGTTCTACTTCTCTCCTCTCCCCGAACAATGCAAACACAGAGTCGGGGCGCGCATCTGCGCTCTTTCACGCGCGGTCGCTGACCGCGTGCAACAGCGGACGAGTTGCATCGAGCGATGCGTATATTATACAGAAAGAGAGTCCTAAAGGGTTTTTGCGCAAATGCCGTGAGGCAGCTGTTATAATTTCTCTCTCTCTCTCTCTCTCGTGCGCATGGAGACACGTTTGACCTGTTGCACTTCTACATGCAGCTGTGCTTCGCGTTAGACAACAATTCGCTGCACAATGAATCACTGTATGTGTGTAGTACGGATTTTCCGATCGCTAGCATGCACGTGGGTGGGTTTTCTATAGTTCCAGTTGTGATATAGGTGGCTGGATTGACCTTTTTAGAGGTGCGTGAATGACGCAGTGAAAGGAGTACGGGGGATGAATGAGCAATGCAGGGATCGATACGCGTTACGTTGGAATGATTTATTTCGGAGAAATTCATTCATCTATCAGTTTCGTAGGAAAATCGTTGTTATATAGATATAGTTATGTGGGTCTGGATTTGGTATAAGAAACGCTTTTGATTTTTGAATGGATATAGAATAAAAAATATCGATAGAATGAAGAATACTTGTGATCAAAGATTTTATCGTTTTTGTCTAATAAAAAATGCGCAAAACATTAATAATATAAATATAACTTTTATGTTTTAATGTAATGAAGAAATAAATATCAAGTCTGAAACAGCCAATAGTGCCTTCGAATTGATTCTCTTTTAACGATTGGGAAAAAAATCGAAAGTAAAAAACAAAACAGCTGATTACTGAATAAAAAACAAGTGATAAGGTGGCGTGGAAATGTTGAACTTGTCATTGCGTTCGCGAGCGATTTGCATCAAGCTGCATTGATAATCAAATCGATGCACCGATGCACTTTTTGCTCTGCGCTACGTGACATAATTGAATTTGGGTAAAATTTTAATTTTATTTGATTAAGTATACTCAGTATTTAAAATGATTTTTTTCATAAATGTATCAACATAAAAGCGATTATGTTAAAAGAATTGTATTGTTGAATTATTTACAATAGGTCGCGTGAGTTTCACAATTATGCTTGAAATGATAGAATAATAATGTTATTGTTAACAAATACATTTTGTATATACTTCTCTTTACCCTTCTTAAACTCTGAAGTATATAAAGAACCCTTTTATTAAAGTAACTGCAGTTATATAACGTTCACTTTGGACATTAAGTTATCTTTCTACCTTTATCTTGTACTGCTTTTAACAAGACAAATTGACGCCGTTTAAAATTTTTATAGCTTTTGATACTGTGGTTGCTGACTGAAAATCAGTCGCGATATTCGTTATCTTATCTCATTATAAGATATAATTAATGAATATTAATGCGCAAACATATAAACACTCATTAATTTTTAATTCAAATCTTATAAGACCTTAAAATTGAAAGGTCATTTATGAAAGCTCATACTAAAAAAGAAATCTTAAACAATTTAAACAAATCATACTTTAACTCTAACTCCCAACCACTCTATCCATATACTTACTTCTCTCCTATGCGCATGTTCTTTTTTTCACGTACATTCGTTCTCTCTCTCTCTCTCTCTTTCACTCTCTCTCACTCGCATTCTCCAAGTGTGTTTTTGCATCGGCCTGTTTGCGTCAGTCGCAATATCGCCTTCTAATACAACCCGTGCGTGCGCGGCGCGTGTACGAGCAAGAGAAGAAGAGAGAAAGGACGGGATAATGACGAGGCCAGAGCCCCGGTGCCATTGGCCCTTTTATGCCCGCGTGCTCACGCGCGAACGAAGGGAGAAGACGCATGGAGTATAAGCGTAGGCCGCTGCTGCTGCTGCTGCTTGCTGCAATGATGCTATATGAGATGCATCATGCGTGCGCAGAAATTTGTCGCGACGTGTAAAATGCATTGCTATGTGATATAGGGCAGGATCTTTTTTTTTGCTTGGTTTTATATATAATATAGGTTTGTTGAAAAGACGATAAATGGAGAATGTTTTTTGATACATAGAGAGATTCGAATAAATTTTGTAGTATTTGCTGAGCAGGTTTTAGATGAAATGTATATATGTATACATTCATTTAATACAGATATTTTATTGTTTGATTTTAAAATTATATATATAAAATTGATTGCATGGTTACTGTTCTAAGCTATAATAAATTTAAACTTGGAAAACATAAGAAAATAGTAATTTTTTGTAATGATTGATTCTTTTATTAATCTTAGAAAAAATTTCTCGAATGATCATATTCAAAATTACAACAAGAAAGTAATTACATAATCAACAATATTATTATTTAAAAAACAAACGCGTTAAATATCAATATTTATTTAATGAAGACTACATGATCACTTACGGAACATCCAAAATTTTCAACACACCATTTAATTGCATCCGTTTTCTCGAAATCCTCTCGTCAATCCTTTCTAAACACAAAAATAATCTTTCGATGCAACGGCTGCCGACTTCTAAGACGATACATGCGCAAACGAGAGGGAACGACGATGACGACGAAGAGAGAGAGAGAGAGAGAGAGAGAGAGAGAGAGAGAGAGAGAGAAAGATCTCCGGGGCCGACCGTTCAAGGTCTGCGGCGTGCGTTGATCCTGTCCCGGTCACAGACCCGCGCGAGCACGATGCTCTCTTTCTTTCCTCTCAACCCTCTCTCTCTCTCTCTCTCTCTTGTACTCAACGCTCTTCTAAATCCTTTCCCCTATCTTTCTCTCTCTCTCTCTCTCTCTCTCTCTCTCTTTTGTGCGTCGGCTCATTCTGGTGTATTTTTTGCGTGGAATCGCTGCTTCTCGCGTATTTTTCTGACGCAGGAGCTCTTCGGAAGAGACGTAGAAAGAGGGATATAGAGAAAAAGAGAGTCGACTCGGAGTTCTAAGCGCCGTGGATTTTTGTTATCATTGGTTCGAAATCTAATGACTGTTGAATGTGCGTTAGAATTGAAAAAAAAACATTATTAGGGTAATGATGTAGAGGAGTTTTCCTTTCATTACTTTGTGATTGCGTTTTAATTATTATCTTTGAATGATATTTTTTCTAGTAATTTTACCAAATGTTTTGCATTTATAGAGCTGATTAATACTAGCCATACTGCCAAACTTTTATCTGTTTAACCAACTTTTATATTATCCATTACTATATTAGTATACATAATTATTATTATTATTATTTTTTGTTATTTCTGGCCAAAATGCCAAGAAAATAATATAATAATCTAAATAAGATCAGAAATTTTCATCCACAAACAACGATTCATGCTTAAAAAATTTCAATAAAAAAAAAAATCATCATCTCCTCACTAATTTTCATATATACTTACAGTTCACTTATTCATTTTTGACAGTATACTAATAAATATTCTCAAATTTCACCAGAACCATGTAAATTGCTCCATCCCCTTTTCCGTTTCTTTTTTTTTTTCAAATTGTCCCACGACAAGCTTATAAATTTATTCCTCCTCTCTTTTCTCCGCGAGTATACGCGAGAAATGATAACTTTCGACGCGAGCAATTTATCCCTCGCGCGCGCGCGCGCCCGTCTGCCGAACGAAAACGAGTCTGGTGTACTCACGCGTTTATATACGCGCCGTTATCTCGATTCCCCTAGTGATATATTTTACATAGCATATTTATAGCTCAGGGTATTTATAGTACTCACCACCACCACCATCACCACCGCTGCTGCTGCTGCTCCTGCTGCTGCTGTCGCGAAACTGTATTAAGGTCGGCAATGTTCTTTTGCATAATATAGCGCACAAGGAGCAGACTTAAGAAATAACAGACTCTTTTTATTCTATTGCCGTTGACTGTCGTCGCTTAATTGCACACGCGAGAAAATCCGTGTGTGTGTGTATGTGTCTATATGTCGCTTGGTGTATCGGTGCACAGAGGTGGGACGGTCGCAGCTAATTACTTACAAAATGTAATTTTATAAGGGTAATTTATTACCGTCACTACGATCGTTGTATTCTCTTTGTGAGTCGTGGATTTCCTGTTTTTTAGGAGGAAGGGGGAATCAGAGCAAAGAGATAATTGCTAGGTAATCTAATACATTTCTTAATTCGTTAGATGGCTTCTTCTTTATTGTGGTTTATAAAGACCATGAATTTTCCGTAATAATCTCATAGACAAAACTAATTGTATATGATGAAAAGAAAAAATTCAGCTACTCCCGTTGATACCACACGAATAAACGGAGAGATAATAATAAAAAAGATGTGCACAAGATAAATCGTCTGTTCGTCGAAAGGGCGAAAATGGCGTTTTAATAGATTCTCGACAGCATCTTTATACTCCCTCGCTCAGGGGATGGAAAATCAAGCGTCAGAGTTCGCTTTCGACTTTTTCGAGATAATTCAAGCGTTACATCCTTTAGGATTGCCAAAAGTGCTTTCACGCAATACACATGACGCTCTCAGATACTTTCTTTCTTTCTTCCGCGACGCGCCAATTTCACGCTCGACCGTATACGTTTTTCTTTCTCAAATCTTGAGGGGTGCACATATAGGCTGCTACTGCTGTCTTTTTCCTTTTCAGCCTATTTCTTGTGCTTCTTGGCTCCGTAAGTTACGTATTCGTTGTTGACGTCTGGTTCATTGATCAGTACAAAGATTTAGAAGATTGGGTTTGGTTGGTCGTTGCTCATAAGTTATGGGTTCTATACGCTGTGATGTTGTCGGGGTTAGTTTTTATCGTACCGTGTATTTGTGTGGTTGGATCTAAAAAAAAATTTCCATTGTCTTGGAGAGGTAAAAAAAAAACGAAACAAATTGACAGCCATTTTTCCACTACACCATTGTGATCAAGCATTTGCCATTAATACAACGATGAATAAGGTAATTTGCATGAACCTTCGTATAACCCTATATAGAACCAATCCATCTATCATTATAACCTTGATCATGAATAACGATGCGCACGCACACAGGAGAACTAATCTTTCGCCAATAAGACCTTCTTCATCCTCTTTCGTAACAACGACATCTCTACAATGATCGTGTACGTTTAGCTGGCACAAGAACAACAAACCTCATAAAAAATCTCACCACCATCCAATATTATATACATATACCGGTACAGATTATACACTGATTTCAAATTCTAGCCGTATATATACACAACAATTCCGACCGATTTATCTTCGTCACGTTTTTTTTCCTTCTCTTTCTCCTCTCTGTCTCTCGTTCACCCTGTGACTTCTCAAAATCCCTGCGCCTTTTTCTCGCTCCCCTTTTGATATCTGTACACGTATGTGCATATATATATATGCTCTCTTACCCCAATGGCCTTGAAAACGATATTGAATCGCGGAAGTAAGGGCGCGCTCCGTGTATACGGAGCAAGAGAGCGAAGACAAGAGAGATGGAAATAACGTATGATATGTATGTGTGTGTGTGTCTGCATGTGTATATATGTATACGCGAACGCGGAAAAGCTATAATAATAAAGGACGAAGTAGCGTATACGCGAAATTCGATTTACGACTTCGAGCGGCCTACTTTATGGCTTTGTTCTATTGACTCTTGACGGGGAGAGAGGGCATTGTCATTGCCATCGCCAGTGGGATCGTGATCATTATTCCGGACAAACGCGAACGCCGTTTTATCTCTGTGTGCTGAGAAGACGAGAAGAGAGAGAGAGAGACGATGTATTAATGAGGAGTTATTTATGAATTCGGGTTGTCTTGATTTTAATTGTAGCTTGTGATTATCGAGCATTGTTTATTGTTGTTGTGAGTTATGAGGGTTGGAAGCTGAAATTGTGATAATCTTAATTAATGTTGGTAACAGGTGATATTGCTTTGTGGAAGGGAAGCAGTTTAAATTGTAACACCGTTACCTATTTTCTTTAATCTGTATGCGGCTTTGCTAAATTATAACTGTTTTTTTTAATTTTAAACTCGTATACAATTCTTCATAAGGTACTATAAATTTCAAGAAAATTCATCTTTATGACACAATTAATCCTATAAAATAAAGTCTTGCTGTAATTGTTATTACCTCTATTAGTCTATCAACAAATTTGCGGTAATAAACTTAATTTCTATACATTGCGTATTTTGACTGAATAATCTTATCATGCAATTGACTCTTCTTTATAATAAAACAAAAAACCATTGCATAATAATCCTCCATATCACTATCGAATAATTGTCGCCAGATGACGCAATCTTCAAAATCAACGACTTTTCTCTCACACATACCGAACCCATAATGTCTTCTATCTCTGCACATCCAACAAAAATACGCATCATCTCTAATATTCTACGCTGCTGCTGCATTCTGGCCGTGAGACGCTGGTCATTAAAAATCATCCTAGAAAAGACACGAAAACGAACTTACGAAGAAGCTGTCATCGGTGCGTCGACCATTTTTGTTTTTTCTTCGTCCCTTCCACGAACAAAGGAACCACCCATAATCATCTAGCGGGGAAAATATTCTCAAGGAAAGAACGCACAATGCTAGGAAACGGTGAGCTTTGACGAATTCGCGCGATAAAAATCGCGGCGTGACTTCGAAACTCATGCTTTTCGCTCGTCTGCGCTCCTGTAATATTGCAATTTGTCACGTCGTTCACCGAGGCCACTGCTACTTCCCGGTTGTCCGTAGGTGGCCGCTCCTGCTGTCGCCGCCGCCGTCACCACCGCACGTATACACACACACACACACACCCAAACATTTCGGTGGCTATACGGTATCCCGTGGGACGCTCAAGGTCCTTGTACAGCTTGGGGGTTGCCAGGGAAACCTTCTTCTGCTTCTTCTTCTCTTCCTCTGTTTACCGGTTTCGACCTTGGCCACACTCTCCCGCCGCACGCACACACACACCACGTGATGTGATGGCTAACCCCCCGGTATATCGGTGTGGCCTGACTTTTTCTCTTAGTTTCTTCCGTGTTCGTTCGATTTTTTTTTCTCCTCTCGTTCTCGACCTTTCTCGTTGTGTGTCGCTTCCGCCACTGTCTCGCTCTAATCTGCTTTTGGCCATTTTCATTCTCTCAGGGAGGTGAAGAGACAGGCAGAGTTAGTGTGTGGCTGCGTGAGCTAGGCTCGTAAATCGGTCTTTTCTGCGCGAGAGTATATAACGGGCCGCGAGAATTCGTTGAAAGGCGGTTCTGATGTCTTTGCTATGGGAATGTAAGAGTGAGAGAAGGAAAAGGGCTTGTGCGTCGATGGGCGCCATGTAATAAGGGTTGCGTAAACAGTTATGGCGTTTTCGAAGCACTACGACTACTCCGTGGGCTCGTCGGGAAATTGCTGTTGGATTTGATTTTGACAGCGCAGGGGTGTGTGTTTTACCGTAGCTTTAGTTGTGTTGGGGATTGATTTTTATATATAGGGTTGGGTTTAAACGGGTTGACACGGGAAATAAGATTTGATAAAGTTGTAATATAGCAGTTTTTCATTTTTAAATAAAATGTTTAAATAGTACAGAGTTATAGCTGGTATAACTAATATTTATTTATTTATTTATTTATTTATTTATTGACCAGAAAATAGTTTACAGTAATTACAATAATTAGTAAACCCTACAG
>JAWWEQ010048815.1:0-14997 GCA_035583055.1 Torymus tubicola | reverse complement strand
TGAAAAAATTCAGGATAACATATGGGATGGTTATGAAGCGATTTAGGTGATTTTAAAAGAAAAAAAATTTTTGACCTCTCGATTCACCAGAGACCTAGCCATATATATGTTCCCAATACACTGATAAAATATTATACAAGGCAGGTATGAGTGTTTATGACGAATAACATGGCCCATATTTCGCTTGGAAACCGTGACGACTCCCAACTTTAACTATATACTGTTAACTGTTAAGAGTCAATTCTTAATTTTGCTACGATATAGTAAAATGTAAGTGATTTTTAAATACTGAAAAATGAGTGCAAAGAACTATTCCGTGTGCAATGTAAGTACAACGTACGAAGACAGATTTCAATGGAGAGAGCACCTGTCGCATACACGGAAGGTCTGGGGTTCACTTCGCTGCCGAATCACGCTATGCCGTTTTATATTGAATCTTCCTTCATTTTTTCATTTACCTACGATTATCAAATCAAAGATAAATGAAAAGATATTAAACACGCCCAATTTCGTGACAACCGTAAAAACCAAGAGAATAGCTTTTTACGACGGCACGCATGCACGCTCGCACGCTCACACACACACGCGCGCACACACATCTAAACAGTTTCCAGTTGTTATTTTTCCTTCCACACATTTTTTCTAAAATTGTGTAAGACATCATTTTAATTTTAACTAAAAACATTGCAGAATGTTTGATAATCACTTTATGCAAGTCAATCAAATTCGTATAAGTCACTAATTGTGCCAATTATGTTGCTAATAAAGTTATAAGGAATCATTATTGCCCAGCAAGTGAAGTACGTCGCATAACAGAGGTCGGGTTCCACACTCTTTTATAAAATCTATTCAATATATAATGAAAATTTTTCCAGGTATACTGAAACTGATTTCGCGTGATAATTATAAATATTTCTTTTTAACATAAAAAAATTAATGAATCCAATCACCGACTTTTATCAACTAAATAACTGTAGGGCCAGAAAAACAAAGCTACGAAGAGGAAATGAATAGCAGATACTTTAACGAGGCTAGGAAAAAAATTAACGAATGCAAAGTAACAATTCAACTTGTTACGTGACTAATTATCACTCGGTGTATATAGCGCTCGACTCCGTCGGGTCAACAACTGCAGTATACAGCGATTTCCCGAGACTCAAACTATTATAATTTTATTTATTAAAGAATGGCCCTATTTATTAAAGCGATGCGTATTTCAAGCGCATTCTCGCCTAACGAATCACAGTACGTGCCTACGTAAATATATGTACATATACACACTGAAAACAGTAGTAGCAGCAGCTGACAAGAGGCCAAAAGAGGGGGAGTTCGGAGGTTCGTTTAAAACTTGTTTGTTTTCAGTAACTCCCAGAGCCGTTGCACTTTTTCCTTCCACACGGCTGTAACAAAACCTTTGTAATATTTTCCGGTCACGTCTTGGATATGCATGAGTTTTAAAAAGTGGGGTCTCCGTGCTTACAGAATATTAAAACCATTCATATTTAGCTGAGATACCTACGGAAAAGGTGATAACGTATTTTTTTTCTCTTTTTAATTTTCGCTTTTCGCTCGTGTTTTGCATTATGAATATTTTTACCGTAAGTAATGAGCCAGTTTCAAGTAAGCGATGTTATCGATATTCATCGATAGATGAAAATTCATGCAATCTTAATTAAAGTGCAGCATAATCTTAATTAAGTACGTTGCATAAATTTTTTACTAACATAAAGTCAAATCATTTTTATTGAATTATTAAATCCTCTAGTCACTACAATTTTACTAATAAATTATTTTAGAATTTGGTATTTCCGGTTCAGCAAATTATTACGCTGAGAAAATATTAGTGGACAAATTATAACTTTGTGTACCTTATATCTTGTTTGTAATTCTTACTATTTTTGTTAATTTTTCTTACAGATATAAATAAAGATGTTTTTCGCCTTAAACTTTGTAGAATGATATTTTACAGGATTATGCAGGGCTTAAAAAATTTTTTTTTTCAACTAAGTTAATAATGAGTGTAGTACAATCTTGCTTTAAAACTTGCTATAATAAGTATTAATTAAACAATCTATTATTGTTGCATTATAATTTGAGTAAAGCATTACAATTATTTATTAATATCTATAAATCTTTCATTTTCGAACCAAACAGCATAGCCTACATATATGTTGAGAAATAAATGTCTATACTAAAAAGTAATATTTACCTTATTACGTCTACAGTAATTAAATATTCTGCTTAGTTATTCGAAATATTATTTTACTATATACAAGGTGTCCCATTTTAATCGCCCACCCCCAAAAATTGGCAGATGATGTACTCGGAGAAAAAAATGATAAATACAAAAGTTTTAGGGTTCAAAGGGGGCCATCTAATGGTACCAACGATTTTAACCTTGAACGCGATTTTCAAGGTTATTTCGAGGTCAAAGTGGTTTTTTTAAATGGGAACTGCTCTTTTTGACCCCGGAACTGGAAAGAGCAGAAAATCTTACTTTCAGATAAGTACTCTCACAAATTATCTGCTTTTTCCATTTCTGGAGTCAAAAATAGCAGTTTCCATTAAAAAAAAACACTTTAACCTTGAAATAACCTTGAAAATTGCGTTCAAGGTCAAAATCATTGATACTATTAAGTGGCCCTCTTTAAACCTAAAAATTTTTGTAAATATCATCTTTTTCTCCGAATTCATCTTCTGCTAATTTCTGGGGGTGGGCAATTAAAATGGAACACCTTGTGTACGCACGCACACTCTTTATACATTTTTCTGATGAAGATTATGTGTGAAAAACAGTCAGCTTTTGAGAGTGGAATAGCCTAGAAAGAGCTCCAATTTTTCACTGCAGTACTTATATGGAGAACCCAGTCGGCTATGGCTCCTCCTATGCGGACTCTGGTACAGCTCTTTTGGTGGCAATAACGGCAAGTTTCTTGCGTCTTTTGTTAACAATAAGAGCAAATTTCGGTATTTGATGGTGATCCAGTCTGAGAAGGTCGTCTGCAGATTGTTTACATTAAACCTCTACAGAAGAAGATTGCTGAATGATAGAGAAACTTTCTCGCTCCTAGACGTTCAATGAATCTTTGGATGTCGGAGCTGCTGGCGTACTAGTTTTTAAGAATCCGAGGTTGGTCATCTATCACTATATCTATAGAGTTGCCATGAATCTTGATCTTGCGAGTTTCTACCAATATAGATGTCGATAGAATTATGGCGAATAATTTGCACGCTGTAAGAATTGAGACCTGCAGAATATGGTTGTTTTCTTTTGACAATACGCACTCGATACAATTTCTATGCTCTCCCGATGATTCTAGCGAGGGTTAGAAAGATTTTGATTCTTACCTCGAGAGAGTTAATAGAGACTTTACCTGTAAGATGTATAGTTTATTGGTGGGTGTTGAGAACTTGAACAGAGTTCTTATCTGGACGCAGCTTTATCAGACGATGGCAAAGAGCAGCCCACTGTTTTAGCAACTCTCTTCATTGGTGTTAATAGTGTTTCTACAGGTTAGACGTTGGTTGCATAGGAGAACCTTCTTGGTCAGCAAACGATATTGGTTTCATTTTATTTTGGCATCAGTCCAAAGTTCTTCAGATAACTCATTGTGTAGTCGATTAAGTATTGGAGACCGGTTGATAAGTCAACGAGTAGGATCTGGTCGTCGACTAAGACCACGGTTCGGGTGTTCATGTTATTGAAGATTAGGCCACATTCTTGAGGGAGAGAACGGAGGAGCTGCTCTATGATAATATTAAAGACGATCTACGAGAGCAGATTTCTCTCCATTACTCTTCTCGTAACTCTAAGCGACTCAGATTCCCATCGGGTTATACCTGACAACGTGGTGGTGCTTTCAGTTGAGTTTGGGTTTGGCTGGTAAATCCAGTAAGTTTTCGTTGGAAACTTCCGAATATGCTACTTCTTGTCATTATTTCACACATACTTGCGAATGATGCTAAATTTCGTCACAGCGTGCTCGCTGCTGTTTTGTGAAATGTGCTAGTGAAAACACCATGATAGATCCGTGTTTTCGCGCGCATAAGAAAAATTGAATTTAGCCTTCATATTTGGATGTAAGCAATGAAATGAATATTGGAAGTTAAGCAATGAAAAAACATCAAAATAGCCATAAAATTATTGTCCTCTCTTCTATCCATCTTTTTGTTGCTTAACTTTAAACTATCATAACTTCGAATAGATTTTATATATCTCAATTCTTTAAAAAAAGCCACGCAAAGTTTACGCTTTCTAATTTTATTTTCTTTTTCTATAATTTTATTGGAGGGTTTTCTAGACTGAATAGTTAACATAAAATACAATAAATAATGTTAAAATACAACTAATAATGTCGATAACTTGAGTTTATCATAGCATTAGAATCTAATATCCTACTTCATGTTTTGGCATCCAAAAACGTGTCTTAAACTTTAAGCAAAATCCGCGATCCAGAGATCTGAACCTTCTCTAGTTAGTTATTTTTCTTTTCACTAAAACGTTCCTATCTCTTAAAACGGTGATATTCTATTATCGCATCATTTTTCGTACTGGGCCGATACATGGTAGTCAATTATTATTAGACGATTTACATATTGTTATATTATAGGATATATTACACGCCAAAAGAAGTAGTTGAAATGTTACATTCGTGTTTGTTTATATAACTATAAAAGTGAAATTCAATAATAACGTTATTTTAACGAAGCAATTTCAATTTAATCTAATAAAAAATAATCAACGAATCTTCCTGAGGCAAATATTTTATCAAAATATTTCCGTATAGCTGACAATAATACAGTTGCCAGTAAATGAAAACATGGATGTAGAAAAGTAAATAGAAATAAAATTTGTTTTCACACGATGTTTCTTAATTAATCGTTGATTGTTACTTGGGAATATGCTTTTATTATTAAAATTAAATTACTACTACTTTTTCAGCTATTAAAATTTCAGTTCACTCTTAATAAACTGAATCTCTTACAATCCTAATTTGTTTACCTTATAAAAATGATGACTAGAGCGAGGCCAAAATAAAAAGTTTGCGATTGATTACACTCGATGAAAATAAATTCGTGGTAAGTTTACACTGAAATTGCTGACACGAGATTTTTGTACATAAGGGTGTTTTGTTGAAAATAAGTTTCATAGGAACTTTCTAAAATGTTGACCGTACGTTTAATTAACCAATATCCATGCATGTGCAAAATTCCAGAGAGATAACGAAAACAATACTTATATTCATAGTCAGTGAACTCTTCTTAAGATTATAAAAAACTCACCTTTCATTTATCATTATACTTAGAAGATTATAAATATAATTTAAAGTTACGTATGTCACTTACAGTTACCGAGAAAAGTTAATTTAAACGTTGTATCCATATGGAAAATTTTAGCAAAAAGAGATGCGAAAAAAGAAAAACAAAGAAAAATGCCTCTTCCAGGTAAGTAAATGTGCACATATCCATATAAGAAGGTATAATATACTTACAGACCCCTAGTACTTCTATTACTTGCACACATATGTTTCTCTGATTGTTTCTAGACTATGAAAGACAACATAATGCGATTCTGCCGCAGAAGTATTCAGTCTAATAACATGAATTTAAATTTTGAGCAAAACTCATGTTTTAAGATACAAGCATGTAAAAAATTGAATTACCTCTTTTCTGTGGTGAAATTGAATTATTATCTTTATTAATTTGTTTTATTAGCTCCGATAAACTGCCTTTTTTAATTTTAATGAAATTTTCATTTTGTTCATTATTCCTTTGCGAAATTTGAGAGCAATAAACTATTTCGAAAATCTTAAGCCTATAGCGGAATAAATATTATTATAGAACATAATGACGAATTTTCGACACTATTTCCACGACATTTGAACCGCGTTTTTCAAATTAAAAAGTTATATTATGAATTTTCGAATTTCTCAATTCAATAAAAACTAAAATATTTCTCAAAGTTTCGAGAAGTTTTTTGGCAAGTTTTAGCTGTCCATGTATCGTTGTTAAAACGTTGCACATGCAGCAAATGCTGTTAGTCGTCGCGGGCCGCGGAAACACACGGACGACACTTTTTTTCGTAAAAATACCACTACATTCGGGTTAATAAATTAAGATAAAAATTTAATTTCAGAACAGAAAATATAAATCAATATAGAAAACTACATATTTGTACTTGAGTAGAAAAGTGCGAAATGATTTTTGCTCCAAATTCTGATTCGTCTTGATAGACACCACTTCTCCTGCGAAATCGCGTTATGTTCCCTTTCCCTTCTGAGCCTTTCAAATGTTGAATTGAGGAATTCCGCAGGCAGTAGTGCCTGATGACACAGTAACCTTAAAATATTGAACTATCTGGCTAAATCTAAACTGAATATGAAAAGATTTTTGTAGTCTTTTTTAGTATTGTTTTACTCTCGTAAAATTTTATCATTAAAACAGTGATGACTTAAAGCAAGATAATACATGATTGTTAAAAAATTGTCGGGATTTTAAAATGTTTAATCTTTGAGCTAAAAAATAAGAATATATTAAGAAGTTATTCTGAACTCTTTAGAAACAAGGTTATAATAAAGAATATTTTAATTGTTTAGAATATGATTAATAAAGAAATTTAATAAGAAATAATGAAAAAATAAACGAGAAGCCAAACTACCGAATCGAGTTTATAGTCTTCAGTTTAACCATATATAGTTAACGTCGCGATGCAATAATGAGTACATAGGATGCTAATTATTATTTGACTGAGTCGTCGGTTTCTGGTCTTCTAGGTTGTCTAAACATTGATGAAAACTTACCTAACACTTCCTACAATCAGTAAACGCCGCTCCTGACATTTTTTCATCAATAGTGTAATCTTCCTTGTCACCTAAATGGAATTTAATTTAATAGCCTGAAGTTCAGAGGCATTTGCGTGTAGAAAGAGGCTTTGAAGCATGTCAGCGTCGTAGGATGTTGTTGCACGTGTCAATGGATTTGGGACATAAATTTCCTTATTGAATAACCAGTATCGATAATTATAATCCGACGTTTGAAGGAGCTTACAGTGAAATCTTAAAAGTAGATAATATAAGATATGATCTCTTAATATCGTCACTAGTCAACCAAACATGATCGCCACCATTTAAGTTTATACCTACTATTAAAAATGTTTTTATAAAAATTGAGTTTTCATACGTGTATTAGTTTAAAGAAAATATCAGAATTATTTTGAAAGACTATAGTCAATCAATTAATGCGTATTTTGCAAACAACGCGAGGACCAGCCTGTTATAATCCCCACTGGACGTTTCATTTTTCTCTACAAATAAAAAAGTTCATTTATATATACATATCTAAATTCATGAAACTCGTTTAAAAATAATTCTTATTATATTCTACAAGTACGAAAAGAGAGTAGATTATGATTATAATTTAAAATTTATAAGTACACTTAAATTAATGAAAATACGTAGATGAAATCGTGGGGGCGCTGCTGAATCTCTATTCCGAAATAGGGGTTTAGGCAAAGTGCACTTTTAACTGATCTTCTATGTACGTAGAAATTAAAAAGTAAAGCGTGAAAAAACAAATGGCAAGCGGTGCGCGAACTCACAGACTCGCCGTTTGTATTTTTACGTTCAACCGCAGAGCTAACGTTGCGTGGGCATGATGAATGCATCGCAAGCTAGTTATTTTTTTACTGAGTCGATTGACTTTCGTGTTCTACATTCTCCAAACATCAACGGAAAACGTAGCAAAAGTTATTAACCTGAAAATTTAATATTCCCAAATAGTGTGGCTAAAATTAATATAATCTATATCATATAAATATGTATAAAAATTATTTTTATTGATAATTGATAAAAAAAAGTTTATCATTTAAAATTAGGATTTTAAAACGACTGGCAAGAATAAATAAGGAAATTTTACTAGTATAATGAAAATTATAATGGTGTCGAACAGAACTTTAGCTATATTCCGTCTCAGCAAAGTACTGGTTCTTTTTCTCTCTCTTTCTCTCTCTCTTTTTTCTTTTGTTCTCTCTACCTCTCTCTTTCTTGCTCTCTCTCTTTCTCTCTCTTCATCTCGCTCTCTCTCACTCATACTCCCTCATACTCTCTCTCCTTCTCGCTTCTTGCGCGGAGCTTTCCCTCTTCGCTCTTCGAAGACACTTGCGAAGGTCGCCGGCAAACTATTTTTCTAGAAAATACTTTTAAACGAAGCCCCCCAAATGAAAGTTTCACCGAGCAGCAAAGTCAAGTCGCCGCAGTTGAGGGCGTCAGCAAAAAGTTAACCGCGGCGCGCGGTTGGCTCAGCGTTCTGCAAAATTGGTAGTTCAACTTTGAACCAGGCGCGCGAACTCGCGCTGGAAAGCGACGAAAAGAGAGGAGAAGAGAGAAAGAGAGAGAGAGGGAGAGAGAAAGAGAGAGAGAGAGAGAGCGTGTGAGAGAAAGAGCGGAGAGAGAGAAGAGAGATGAAGAGAAGGAGAGAAAAGGTTTATACAGAACGTGAGTCGCACATACATTATCGCACGCGCAGTGGGGCAGTGGAAGGCGAGATAAAAAGGGAGTGGAAGAAAAGGTGGTACTCTGGAGAATTATTTAAAGAGAAAAAAAGCAAAAGACGACCAAGAGCTAGTGCTGCGTTCTTCACGTCAGTAATCGTGTTCGATCTGTGGGATGTTTGAATGAAACATGAATGTGTTTTTGTGCATTGCGTTGCGCGCTCTCGGGACGATGTTTTACCTCTGTAACGCGCGTTTCTTCTGTATATCGATTCACTCCTCAGCTTTACACGCAGTTAAATTAACACTTTTTTCAGAGTTTGCTGAAAAAAAGAGAGCTGAATTGCAAACAATGTCATTTTTAATTGATTTAATTCCTTACAAGTAAAGTAACAATTGTGTTCCGCTTATACAGTAACATGCGACGACGGCGTGTTATTGCTTCCATAATATGACAATATTGTATAGAGATAACCTTTGTGTAAAAGTATTAAACCGGCGTACTTAATCCAACGTCAATAAAGCTTGTAAATTCTCCACGTTGCCTTTCACGTCATGGAGATAATAGTAAAGTTTTTAACGATGAGATAGTCGTTTAAAATTTATGAATATTTTAGAAGTTACCGCCAGAATATTGAAATAAATGTATACTTCTTACGAAGAACATAAAGCGTGTCTGCGCATACTCAGCTTTTTTTACTCGATAAGTTTTAAGAGAAATTATAAAATTATAAGTCAATTTTTTTTTCTTTCAAATTGTCAAGTTTTATACCATATTATTTTTCAATGAAAACTCGTGACCATGGAGCCATACATATATATTTATCGTCGTTTCCCTTTTACTGAATACATTATGCTGATCAGACGGATGTAAAAGTTGACCCAAAGCATCCTCAAATATCAGTCTCTCGAAATACAAGCCAGGAAACACAGTAGCAACGGCAAACCTCGTGTAAATCCTCGATGTTCGCAACTCGAGCCACGCCAGAGACTACCTTTCATCATCTACGAGCCGCAGAGAAACGGTACTACACACCAATGTATATATATATATACAACCAGGTATTATACCGATACGTTGTGCTCTATACATCTCAGGCCGCACACATGCGCCGTTGCGCGCGGCCTAGCTCTCAGCGCGCTAAATCGGACTAATGCGCATCTGCGATACGAATCGTCCAATTATCAAGAGTTACGTGCAATAAGTCTCTCGGTGGGGTGTGCGAGTCGATTTGTCCAGTGCGCCAGCGATTTTTCACTTAATTAAAAGCGTTTTGCCGCACACTTGCCGTATTTATAGATATATAGGTCCAGCCTCGCGCGGGTATATTTAACGGAGTCCAGAGCAAGCCACGCGGGCGCACGTATATACGTATACGCGCACCTTAATTCAAACTAATTTACATTTCACACGTTTGCACGCGCACGCTCGCCGGCTCACGCAGGTATATATACGTCGGCACCCATACGACATGAGGGCGAACGCTCGCGTAGGAGCTGCGCGGCCTCTCCCCGCGAGCCATTTATCTTGGTTGAATTTAATTTCACTCCGCCGAGGTAAAGTGGCACTTATTCTTACGGACGTAGCCGGACTTTTCGCGTGCACAGTTACACGCCTGGCCACCGCCGTCGCGCTGACCTGACGACTCGAGCGCACTTATTTATATTTATGGTTGAGTCCACACTGCCCGTGCGCGTATACATATTCGCCATTCGTTTATGACAGAAGTCATTTGGCCGTCTCGAGAGAGAGAGAGAGGCAGATCGTTTTTTACACAAAGCAAACCACTAACAAGCTGCGAATGGCTCGAGTACTTTTTAGACTTTATATTACTGAACTTGAGAATAGTTTTTGAAACGTTCTTTCTAAAGATTTTAATAAACACAATTTGTTGTAGATAAAATAAAATAAATGATCGAAAAATTTTTGTTAGACCGTTAATTATTAATAATAAATTTGTCCTCAAAGTTAATGATTTATTCTTTTACTATCAGAACAAACTTATATGAACCATTCTACAGAAAAACGTACACTTTACACTCCAAAAATGGAGACCTGCCATTTTTGAGAGCACACTTACCAAACAAGCTTTTTTTCAGTCTTTAGGACATTACAAACGAAATAGAAAAGGGTGCCAAGTCGGAACCATGTGCCAATAATTAGTTACGGGCTAATTACTGATAATGGAAAAATGACTAAAGGTAGCTCTAGTTTGGCCCGAAAAAAAGAAAAAGAAACTAGAGAACGAGAACTTTCGAAATCTTTTCTCAGAATTAGAAAATATTGATACCTTCAAAAGTTACGTCACTTTGAAGTTGAGCTTGAAACTGACAGAAAAACTCCCTTTGTTTGCTACCATTTTTCGTCAGTTTCAAGCCCAACTTCAAACTGACGTAACTTTTGAAGGAATCTACATTTTCTAATTCTGAAAAAAGATTTGGAAAGCTCTCGTTCTCTAGTTTCTTTTTCTTTTTTTCCGTTCATAATGTCCTAAAGACTGAAAAAAAGCTTGTTTGGTAATTGTGCTCTCAAAAATGATGGGTCTCCATTTTTGGACTGTAAAGTGTATGTTTTTCTGTAGAATGGCTCATATATGTCAGGACTGTTTTTAAAAACTTTTTTTCTAGCATATTTACTGCATTTTTTTAGTTATTTTTGAGATGGAAATGATGAACTTATAAATACACACATTTAAACGAAATATATACTTTCACATTAATTTGTATACTGAGAAAAAATATTGTATCTATGCACACAAAGTATTATAAAATTTTTCCTATGATAGACAAAGTTATTATTATACAATATTAATATAGTAAAATGAGCTGATAAAATATACCTACTATATTTTTTTTATAGTTTACATTGAATATTTAAGGATTCTATACAGAGATAAATGTCTGGACTTATTTTTGTATTTTTTGCGTAAAATGCATAAAAAGCAATCAAATAATAATAATATTTATAATAATAATCAATATTTATAATTTCGAAATTTTATACAATTAAAAAGAAAATAATGCATACAAATATTATGTTCATTAATTCCGTTCTTCCATATTATGGAATTCTACGTCATGTAAAATTCGAAATGGCGGATATAATTTAGTAAATGGAGTATCATAAATTGTATTATTTGCGGATGAAAAGAAATATACCATATTCTACAAGACATTTGTGTAAGAATGTGTTTTAAATAATTTTTAGAATTAACGCATCAGTTCTTAAAAAATAATACATGAAACCTAGAGGTATATGATTTACGAAATATATGAAATAAAATTTTTCAGCGTACGCTTGCACTATATCTCTATAAGCCGTTTTATACTGTGAAATTCGTGTGAAATATGTTTTAGAAACTCTTTGTTTTTCATGAACGTTTTTCACGTGTGCCTTTCTTTCAAATCCTTGGATCCTTTTTTGGTAGAAATCGGTGTCATACAATAATATAATATTATTTAACAGATCTTTTATCATACACATCGCAGAAAAATTTAAAAAATACCTAAATGTAATCTAATAAAGGATCTACTTTAAACTCATTTTACTTTAGTAGTATTTATTTAGAGAGATCTTGCTTCAAAAAGCAAATGAAAAATTTTCTTTTTAATTTTGAGGTGCTATGACACGTTTTTTTCTTAATTTCTTTTATAAAAAAAACTAAATTTTGCTGAAATTTGATAACTTTATGTCAACTTTCTCAGTTCACACTTACCTCTATAGCTTTAATTTGATTTTTTGTAGCCGAGTTATGGCTGTTTAATGAAGAAAAGTGGAGTTTAACTTTGAAAGCTTGTAATCCAATGAAAAATGATTACAAAGACATTTACAAAAATGTACATTAAAAGTTATATATTATTCTTTTATTAAAAATTATTAATTTTTAATTTTAAATGAATATAAAATTTTTTTGTTTCACTAAGAATTTTATGACTTTTTGATCCTCTAAAATGTGTTTGATTCACGACGCTAGGAACAGCATTTGGTAGGCCCATTAAAACTTCGAATTTAACTAGTTTCAATAGACATTTCAGAGTAGACACTATGCACTTGAAGATTCATTTTGATTTTTTCAATTTCATTCATAAACCACTGAGATATGGAACTTAAAAACTCGATAACTGTCTTACGTACCCTAGACTCCTTATCGTAAAACATTTTATGAGCTATTTCAGTCTTTATTTCATGAAATTTAATTTACATTATTTTTTAAAACATCGATAGCACGGTTATAAACAATAGAAACTATAGGCTCGCGAAAAATCAAATTAAACCTGAAGAGATGAGCTTTAATAAGAACTTGTTTATAAGTATACAAAAATTGACCAAACTCGCAAGAGTTACAGTAGCTCAATCGTCAAAGACCTCGGAATTCACATAATTCACTAATTTGTAGCCGAATTAGCGAATACGATGTTCCAACCAAAAATAAGTAGTTTTCAAGTATGTAAATGTATTGTTATTGTTAACGAAATTTTAATGAGACACTGACATTAGAATTTTGTGAAAACTTTTTTTAATGATGATTTAGAGTTATCCAAATCAAGTACACCGTTGTCTGAAGTTATATCCTCTCTAAAAAGAAAAACTCTATAACTGGTAAATAGAACAAATTTATAAATTGTAATGGATTTATTGTGCGAAAAACATATTTTAAACCCGTTAAACTTGTAAACAATCAAACATCGAAAAGTAAGCAATATAAACAGAAAAAAAAACAAAAAGTGTTGTGCAAAAGGCCAGTAAAAAAAAACAAAAACTTAGTCATTTATTTGTCCCTTTTATTTAATTGTGTTTAATTTTTCTGTTTGATATTGAGAAACCTTTTATTTAATAATCAACGTTGTAGAAAATTCCTTTATTTATTTTCTACTTAGTCAACATTTGTATGATTTAACAATTAAATAAAGAATTTTATACTTAAAAGTCTTGATTTTTTACAGTTCATAAGTTAATTTTATAACGCAGTTCTCAAATAGAATACGGAAAGAATATGAATCTCGGTTCTCTACGTATTTTATTGAATTCGTTTGGCTCTCGTTCTCGCGAATGCATGCATCCCGAGGGTTTGTTTATATCGTTCGAGCGATGTATTCACGAGTTACGCGCGAAGAGAACGCGACTATCGCCGTTGCAAAGTTCTCGCTGAATTCAATTTTGAATAAGATTCTCTCTCGCCGTCGAAATGCGCATACGCGAGCGAAGCAGACTCTTCGACAGGAGCGATTTCCTAGATCTGCCAACGTCCATCCTCAGCTCATATCTTCTGTATTCCGGCATAGATTCAAACTGGTAATCGTCACAACTCGGAAAGACGCTTGCCAACTTTTTAACTACATCCAATCAACGGTAACACGCCTGAGTGACTGAAATAGTGAATACTGCACTTCTTTAGAAACTTTGTGTTCGAGCCAGTGTTGCGTTTGCAAGTGTCCAAACGTTGTGTATTTTCGGTTTGCAGCGGTCAGCGGAGGGTATTGCATTTACTGGTCAGACCGAAAATAATCATACTTATTCGTCCACGTCGTGCAGAGGATCTCGTCTGTTTGTCAGCACACAACGCAATGCGTTTGAATTGTATTTAAGAGTTATTCATGGAATAACCCTTGTTATTGTTTCCGTATGTAACTAAGGGAATTCTTCATTCGTTGATTTTAACGTAACATTAACCCCATCGTACTGAGACGACAATCATAGCTGAGTGACCATACCTCGCAAGTAGTTACAGCGACCAATCCTCTACCCGACGGAGTTCATTTCACGAACTCGACATTTGTACACGGATTTCTAGATTGCAGCATCCCCTCGGGAAGTCAGTGTAGATTGACTTCTGTAGCTCTGAGTTCAAGGGAATGGGCATTACCAAAGTTGAATTATTTATAAGTTCTCTCTCGTTATTGAGCCAAAAATCGATCTTCAAAGCTTTAAAGTCCGTTTTCTAAAAAGTATGCACTCTTATAACTAGACATGTTTTTGATTATAATAACCAGATATCTGGAAAGTTGAAGTAATTGAATGTTTATAGTTTTTAAAATATCGTGCAACAAAGACGTAAAACTTATTCACAACATGTATATAATCAAGTATTCGTACGTATAGTATAGATACGTTTTCTACTCACAAGGAGAGAGATTTTTTTCAAACTTTAAGATATGATTTGAGATATTGAAATATGAAGGAAGCCACAATATTAAATCCTAACGCTTTAATAAACTGCAGTTATCGACGTTTTCAGCTGAATTTTAAGGAAATACTGAAAAAAGTGCTATGTCTTTTATACTAACTATCTAGTCTAAACAAATCCCACATAGAATTGTAAAAATATACAATAAAACTAGAGAGTATGAGCTTTCCATTACTTTTTTGGAATTAAAAAATATCAACTCCTTCTAAAGTTACAATAGTTCAAAGTTAAACAACTAAAAACCATGTTATAAATCGATGAAACCTAGAGCTTCAATTTCATGTGTATCTGATGCATATTTTGTTGCTTAACTTTAAACTAACG
>JAWWEQ010048814.1:0-14998 GCA_035583055.1 Torymus tubicola | reverse complement strand
TAGTTAAATAAATATAGCTGGTGAATTTTAATTACTCTCGCATATTTTGGAGTTGCGATCATTCCAAATTTTTTTCCCTGTACAGCCGACTATAGCTCTTTCGATGTAGCACGTTAATAAAATAAATAGAAATGAGATTCTTTTAACAAGCAGTAATGTAGCTTATACTGTAAATCCTTTATTACGAAATCCAAGACGTGCATAAAATCCAACAACAGCAACATCCTAGCATATCGAGCTTCAAATTATTAAATTAAACCTTATCGCCAATAAATAAACCTTCGTCCCGTCATCCAGGCGTATTACCCACTCGAATTTATACTCGGTTGCACCTCCGCCAAATCCCCCTCCTTCAGCCCCCAATAAAATATTTCATTCTCCTCGTCGGCAACGGGCCCGAGAGCCGGAGAAAAATATCATTATATACCGTCTCTCCTCCGTGAAGTTTGCACAGCCTGTTTGGGCTATTCTCTCTGTCTCTGTCTCTCACTCCCATATACCGGCGACTTAGACGAAGGCGGAGAGAGGAGAAGAAGATAAGAGAGGAGACGCGAGACTCCGGCGGCCGATTCAAGCGGAATCAATTTAACGAGATAGAAAGAGAAGAGGAAGAGAAGGAGGACCACGAACATCTCACAAGTGGACCTTGTAAATATCAAGGAGGAGGGATGCCAAGGGCGGATTTATTAAAGCGGCGGTCCACCTGGTTAGACCGGCCCAATTTGGTGTGCACCGGATCGCGCGAATAGGGACTTTGAAAAATCATTCCGCGCCGCCATAGAGATAAAAGGGGGACACCGCGCAGTGGTGTGTGTGTGTAGCGCTATTGTAAAACTAATTAGGCAAACACAAAGGGAGGTCTTATTTCGATCTAGTTGGGGCTCTGAGTATATATTGTTGATTAAATAGAATAATCATATTGAAAGGGTGAAAACCAAAAAGTAAGTGCAACTATAAAGCTGTATAAAGAATTAAACAAATATTTGTTAACATATATTTTTATTTTTATTTCCTTTCTCATTCTAACAGTTTTAGTTAGTACCCGAAGCAATAAAGTATACTTATTACTAATTGGAGAAACCACTACTAATGGAAATTATGTGTATGTTTCTGTAAAAATATGTAGAAAAAGACAGTTGAAACCATATCAAATATAGTTCACCTTCTATCACTTCCTAAGAAGCTAAAATGTGTCAAGAGTGTTTTGACAGTGCTTCGTTATATATTCAGTCAATTTCATCTAAAAAATTTTTTAAAATTTTTTTTAAACTAAACTAACAAAAATATGTATACAATTGCAATTCATTTTCTACTAGAAAAAATAAATGTGCGCTTAACTTCTGTACAGTACACTTTTTTAACTTGTTGTAAACAAGTGAAAATAATTCGAAAAATGTTGAAATTACGCTTTATTATAAAGTGAAACAAAGCTAAGCCTGGCCTATTGATTATATCGACTTGCTTCCCTAAAATAATAATTTTTCGAAAAAACATTTAATGTTTTTCTTACAATACAAAATTTATTACCTTTATCCGAGGTTTTACATAATATTTAATAACAAAAGACAAGAAATAACTCATCATAGGCAAAATGTTATGAGAAAGAATTCGTTATGCGGAGTATCCACTCATAAATAAATTTGTCTACATTCATTCAAATAACTGCAATAACCACACGCGAAGAATGAACTTCAAATGAAAAGTGACATCCCGCCAGCTGAACTCCAGCTAATTTAGGCAATGATCGACAATTCCCTGTAGATTAACCACGTGCATCGACGGTCCGCAAAACGAATTCTTTCTTTCGTGCAATACCGACGTGATTTCTGGGAATCTCTCGCGGATATCCTCCAAAGCCTCCACACGCGTGCAAAGAGAGAAAGAGAGAGAGAGAGAGAGTATAAGTACACGAGCGTGCAAGAGCAAGTGCGCGCTAACGATCGGCGATTGTAACAAACGACGCTGCAATCGATGCAATTGACGGTGAAATTCGACGAAGGCGATTTTCCCCGTACGTGCGTAAGGACTCGTTGTCGCGCGACGACGTTGCGAATGGTCAGGCGGTATAATAAGATGGGACTGCTTAACGACCTTAAACGGGATGAATGGCATTTTTTCTATTGAAGAGTTATTTTGGGAGCGTCGTGCGATTATGCGCTTTAATTTATTCTTCTTTTCAGTTATAAAATTACGAATACTTAATGTTTAATATCTGATGTTTAATAAAAGACAATAAAATACTGTTGGATAATAAAATATTTTTTTGAAATATTGTTAAAAAAATGCCGTAAAAGATAACTCGTTTGAAGGCCACTATAAACCTAACTACGTATAATTTGTAACAAAACACGTAAGAATATAAAAACAGTCAATATAGGAAAATAAAAAAGTTTTAAGATAAAAGTAAAAATATTAAGTCTTATAAAAATCAACATTTATAAATAGATAACATACTACAATAATGATGCATTAATATTATTTCCTGAACTCATTCTGGATTCATTTCCATATAAACTTTGTATAAAAAGTGCAGATGCATAAATTATGATCGATGAGACCACGTTGTAAAATAAAATTATATACAAAATTATATACGATATGCATTTAGCATGGGTTGTTATTAATCGAATATGAAACATTTTATATTAATCTGTAAATTATTATGTTTGTTATTATGATTATACTACGATCTTTGGATGGCTTTATTTGCAATTATATAAACATTTTATGAATTATATTTTAATATCAATATACTGTTATTAAATACAATGCAGAGTGTGGATATGCTACAATTTTATATTTAACGTTGTTCTCTAACATAATATAGCAGTGTAGAAAACATTTTGTGGACAATGTCTTGTCTATGGTGTTGGAAAAGTCCGAATAATATATCGAACATTATAAGTCATAAGCGAGCCATATGTAATGTAATTTATGCGCGACTCCCGCACCTGAGTAAAGTTTGAGTGATACAGAGTTCCGCGTGATTCCTATATTGGTCCCATATTTATTATTTTAAGAATAATCAATTAAATTGAAAAATAAAACGTAAATAACTATCCTACTGTGACAAATTCAAATTTTTCTACATCCTTTTATTTATGTTACATTTTTCCTATTTCCGAATACACGTCAAAATCACTTAAAATTAAGTTCATATAACTAAAGCTTCAACTAAGGAGCACGTAAGAATAAAACACTGGAAAAGTACTCAACTATAGAATCAAACACTTTTCTTCTGTACGCGTATAACAGCTTTCTTCAATCTTTCAAAACTACAGTTTTGAGTAAGGTCAGTAGATAATAGATAATCATCTACAAACGAATTAGAAAAACATTTAAATGCCTGCGATACGCTTGCACATGCCTTCAGTTGTTTTTGTCAAAAGCCCACTGTATAATCATGCTGGGAGTCTTCACGAACGGGAGCTTAGTTTGTTCAGAGCGCCGTTGCTCCGTTGGGATTATAAAAATTATACGAACCCAAGTGTCGCGAACTAAAGCAAAGATAATACAAAAATTCTGGAACCGCTGATTGTAAAACCAGCAAGTGACTCCATTATTTTTAGTAAGTTTTACTATATGTTCATGAATAACGTTTTTTTTGCACGCTAATTAACATGTGGTAATTTTTTCGATTTCTGGTGTGGTGTTATCCTGATAAAAATCAAATAATACAGTTGAATACTTTCATATACTAATTGAATTCATTACAAAATACAGATCAAATAATTGATTAAATTATACGAAATGAAGTCGGAATTATCTTACAATTATTTCAAATCTATTTACAACTGGCACAGGGTAAGCTTCTATATACATATTATTAGTTTGAAATTAGCTAGTTTAAATCCACTCCAATATATTACCACAAATTTCCACGTAATTTTGACACAATAATAATAATAATAAAACGGTTATTAATAATGAAATCACGTAACAAGCCAATTGATCATTACCGCTTTTATACCTCTAATTTTAAAACAATTCTAAATAGATCTAAAAGTTCAATAAATCTTCATCTCCGGCCCTTTTCACTAAATTATCCAGCTGAGCGCAAAGCTCTCAGCGGCATTTTATTTATACCCGCAGTGGGCGCATTATCGCGGCGAAACACGACATCACCGCGATACACATTTCGCGCGGGTGCACGCGCATTTCAACTCGTTAGCTCGAATTTTCTCCGCTCTCTCTCTCTTCTCTCTTCTTTCTAAAACGCATCGCCTCGTGCGCTCACGCGCGAACGGACGGACGGAAATACATTCTCTAGAAGCGACTCTACGCCCGTCTCGCGCGTATGGGCCTGGAATACGGCGGGCAACCAACTAGTAACCCAGACTTTTAGTATTCCTCCGGTGTGACGCCGCGGCGAGGCTTCCTCATTCCAGAGCTCCGCAGTGCGCGCGCCGCGTGTGCGCTATTGTGAACCTCAGTCCTCTTCTTCTTCTTCTTCTTCTTCTTCCGTCTCTCGCCTACTCGACCGCGTGCGCGTGTCCTTTTATTTTCTCCACCCTCCGCCGTCGTCTAACTGAGGATGGAGTGGAAAATTTGCGTACGCCGGTTCTGATGTCTGACAGGCTTAGCGTGAGATTTTATGGAGATATTCGTTTTCCAATGTACAGCTTGCCTCTTTAGTGAAGGAAATTATAAATTACGTATATCAATCTTTTTTTCAACTTTTTATAGATTATCAATGATATCTCTAAGTATTTTGAGTAATGCGGGGTAACTTTATTTTGACTACAGGTTTAATTAGATTATTTAATATGTGTACTGCACTTCTATTTTTATCATGAATCTCGAACAATATTTTAGCAAACATAAACTATTTTAATAAATTTTATTTATGAATACACTAATGAACATATTGTTATATTAATTAATATGAAAGTTGAATATATCGCGGTTGCGCTGGAAAACTTAGTAAAATAATTTCTTGTATTTGTGTAAGAGATACATGACACACTGAAGCTTTTAAAGCTCTACTTCATTTTCTCAGAAACGTGAAACGTGAGAAACAAAATAAGAGATGGTAAACATAGGACATTAGAGTTAAAGACATGATCTAGGTACATACCAGTATCGTCCCAGCAAGAACTTGTGCGAATCTATTATCCACTAAATTACAAATTTTAGAGTGAGACATAGTTCTAAAATTATATTTAGCATTGGAAATTTAAAATTAAAAAATTATATTAATGACTCTACTAGTAAGATGCGAAACTAATTTTTACAATAAGTGTAAATTAAAAAAAATAAAGTTTCACAACAATTCGCTTTCTATTATTTAAATATGTATGTATGTCAAGAAATATACAGTAAATAGAAATAAAAATAAATAAAATTCACTAAAATTTGATGATTTAAAAAGAATCATATGCAAGAGAAGCCGAAATAATTTCATTAATTAAATTAATAAAAATACTAAAATGTCAAGAAACGTGTTTTAAGTTCTATTGTCTGTTGAATTATATGTACAAAATAATGAGACAATACTGATCAACGAGATTAAACCAAATAAAATGAATACAAAAAACGAGAAAAAATTTATGAATTTTTACATTTTTTAAAGTTTTACTCAAAATTAGGTTAAAAAAGCCTAGCCTGATTGAGAAGATATTATTATCTTTAACATTGTTATATCATTCGTGTAATTGTAGTATACAGTAACAAGATGTAGTAGCTACCGTACATCATTTATTTAATTGTTATTACTTTATAAACAAATATCGACTTAAATGTATTGTAGAATTAAACCAACGGTCATAGATCATATATACATCAACGCGTTAAATTCCCATTAAACTTTCAATTTCTGCATCCCTCTTGCACCGCCAGCCAGCAACAAGCGACAAGCAAAAATAAACCACACACAGCCTCCAAGCCGCTAATAATCATTTCAATTAAGACCTTATCCAAGCCCTACAACAAAATCCATTATGGACACGTTCAATATAGAATAATGATTCCTGACTACCGGCGCGGAGCCGCGACTAAACGAGCGCTGACAGTGCGGGCCGCGCGATTTATCGCACGCGCGCCGTGGCTTGCGCTTATACAAGGAGCGATAAATCGTGCTGCGCGCGGACAGCCGGGAAAAATTGTCCCGAGCAGTCGAGCTGCCGAGCATTGTAATTAGGCCGACAGCACGCTGATAATTCGAATGTATAACAGCGCGCGGGACGCGAGAAAATCCAACGAAAAGGCGTGTCAGCGACGCGGGACTTTTCCATTATATCACAGGGTGCGCGAGTTTGCTTTGAGAAATTGTTTTTTTTTTTTTTTTTTAATTAGACAATTTTGTAGATTAAGGTCGGTAATTTTGAAATAATCAAAATATATTATACATATACATCTATACATTAATTGTTCAAACAGATATGTCCAGCAGGATGGATATATTTATATTATAAGTTTTCGTTTCGCGTAGACAACACACGTCTTTGGTTTGTTAAAGCTCTAGAGATATAATTAATGATAAAACAAGTGTACACTATAGAAATTGGATATATCGATTTCACGAGAATATCTGTGAGAAATGTATTATTCGTTAGAATTCAACTCAGATATTGAATTGATCTGTTTATAGATTGTGAAACATTTATATTGTTTATTGTAGAATATATACATGTTTAACTACTACTTAAACAAGATAGCGTAAATTTAGCAAACAAATATTTATTATCAACAGTCGAGTTTGATATAAATATTTCGGTTCCATAAATCAATCATGCGATTGAAAAAGGAGGTTGTTGTCAAGTGAGAAGTGAGCGATAGGGAGCTAGCGATCGAAGTTTGACACCAATTTGTACGTGCGTTGACATTCGCACGCTTCGCACGTTTTTTCAATTTTGCGCCATCTCACTTGTGTAAAAATGATGTGCTTATTTTCTTCGATTTTACCACAACTGAAAACAAAATTTTAATGATTTTTTTAATGTATATAGTTTTTGTCTCAAACATAAAATTCATTCATTCAAATAAACATTTCATGGATTTCCAATAGAAAAGATATTTTCTTGAAACAATCAAGTTTGTTTTCATCCAAAGAATATTTCTTTCGCGAATAATTTACTATGATTTTTAAGTAAATCGTTGTTTATTCTTAAGTGTTTTTTTTTTATTTTTCACAAAGTATTCCATTGCTGTTTTTGCTATTCAATTACATATTAAACTAAGAAAACTCTAGTAACATTCTACTCAGCATCAATTCATGTACAACCCTAACCGCATTCACCCAACGTTAATAGCACCCCACCGCATCCAAATCAACCGCACTCTCAATGTCTGATTAAAACCACGTTTATCTACTGAAAGCCCGACGACGCGTCGTAAAAAAAACAAGAACTGCTATATACATCCCAGCCTTGCGAGCCAATCCGCGAGATCTCATCGCACGTATACGCGCAGATATCGCCGGACACGTTGCATCATTGTCTCGCTCAAAAAGTAAACGCACGTTTACACTATATTGCACTGGTGTGCTTCTGCGAGAGCCGATTAGGCGAGAGTGACGAAGGAGGGAAGGGGAAATAAACGAATGGGGACTACCTCGTAAATCGTCGAACTTTATATACGCGCGCGTGCTGAATGAGGAAAAAAAATGCCGATTGCGAAACACTGCGAGTGGCTAGTCTTTTACGATGGTGTGCGTATGTGTGTCTGTCTCTCTCCCTCTCTCTCTCTCTCTCTCTCTCTCTCTCTCTTTCTGCGACTTGACATCTTTAATTACTTTCCTCGTTATTTTCAAAGCGCTTTGACTATCTCGCGAGGCGATCGGAGTTACGCAGTTATAGCTGTTCAGATCAATAACGGTCCTCGACTAATCTTCATTTCGTCGAAATATTTTTTTTATTACATTGATCGACAGTTGTGGCGATAAAAGTAAAAGTAAATCAGCAATTATAATTAAAAATAACTTGCTGTAATTGAGGAATGGATTTTTCATTTTTAATAGTACCTAACCTGTAATCATTTCTGTCAATTATTCTTAAATGACAGTAAAGCATTTTAATCGTAGATACGAAAAATACGCGCTTGACGAGCTAACCATAATTCACAACGCAAGGCTGTGACATTCACCTCGTTACTAGGCTTTTCTGTAGAAAAGAATGTAAATTAAAACTTTTCCGATTGAATTATGTCAATATAATGTTACCGAACAAAAAAATTACTTATAATCAAATGAATAAATATAACAATTTTAGTATTAATAAAATTTATTACATCCTGTCAATTAAGCAAAACATTTAATAAAATAGGACGTTACACATATAAAATTATCATATTCTTATTGCAGGGTTGGAATGCTTGTAGTTTGTGCAAGCTTTGAAAACGGTTTTGAAAACTACGTCGGCATTTTATAATGGGACTTAAACTTATTTATTAATCTAACTATATATATATCAATATTAATATCATGATACAGCTTTATTTGCCCCTTAACTATTAAAAAGATTATATTTTTATTTTTTTGTTTTGAAATATTTACTGTAAACCAATCTTTCATGAGGTAACTTTTTGCAATTTATTATACAAAGAAAGTATACTACATATACTAAAATATCCTTTATCAACAGCATTCATTGTAAAAATAAAAATTATTTTATGATTGTTAACTTTTCTTTCTAGTTAATCACGTTATTTTTTAAATTCCAAAGAGTTCCAGCTTTGATTTGTTTATCAATGTCTGTTCAATCAGTGCGTACTGTTACTGCGATGCTACCATAAAAAAATTGTATTGCACGAGAAAAAGTAAATAACTAATTTTTCTATTCACACATTTAATCGAATATTTGATGCAAAATTTATTTTATTTACAGCAATGTACGTAAAATCAGCGTTAACGCCAAGTAGAATTTTTCTTTTGCTAAAGTGGGATTTACATGATATTTTAATACATTACAACAGCTTTAAAACAAATAATGTTTCTATTGTTACCGAAAAGGCTTCTTAAACGAATACCTACTCCTTTTTAAAAAGGAGATTCTTTTTTACAAGAAAATTTTATCTTTTCAAGCATAATAAAACTGCAATTTATATATAAAGCTATTTTCACTACAAAAAAAGATAATTTCTATTTATTTCATAATGCCTTTTCAACATTTCCCCAAACCAGTTGGCTTAGTTAATGAAAAACAGATAGATTAACTATAAATTTTTGTCTACGTGCATCATTTAAGCTAAAAAAAACTCTGCCTGTACAGACTTGATGTTATTTCTATAAGAACGTATTTTTAAGTAAAGAACTTATTAATATGGGGTGTACGTGTTACTTAATGAATTATTACTTAATGAGATATACTATCTCAGTTACGAGCATTTTATCTCGATAACCAATTAAATTTCATTTGATTCAAAAACATCAGTATATTACAACGAAATTTCCAACCCAATGAAGGCAAACGATATGTATTCCACTAAAAGGAAAGAAAAACAAAAGATTCTATCGATCCAAACGTTCGACCGCAGCGCGTCGGTCGTTCTGGACCAGCGCCAGGCCGTCCTGTTGCACTCGCGCGTGCAGAAACGCGGGAATGTCAATAAACGGCGAAAATTCAAATGCACATAGGCGCACGAGCGCTGCAGCTATGTAGTATCGGGCGCGAGGTCGTCGGTGCATTGTCGTCTCTCGTCCCACACGCACGTGACGCGCCGCGTGATGCCACATCGTGTGTGTACTGCGTCTAGGATCGAGCGTCGAGATGTTTTCTCTTGCTACACGGCTTATTCTTTGATAAAACTCTGCGCCAACTACATATAGCGCCAGTGTGAATTTTTACTTCAAGATGCTTCTCTGATGATTACTTCGAGCTACGATTTAAGAGAAGTATATTATATATCGTGAAATCGATCGGAACCAGAATCTTTTATTTAGGTTCCCGTTTAATTTTCCGTTGTGAAAACAAGCAAATAAACGTTTTGAAATAAAGTCTCGATCTAAATATCAAAGGGCATTAAATTTCATTAATTAATTTTAGATTTGAAGACTGACATATCTATAAGAGTTAATCGAGAGTTTCATCTTGTTATCATTATGTTAAATGAATAACGAACGTGATTTTGCATAGAAACAATTCTTAAATATGCTCTTTTCAACTACTTTTTGTAACCAAGGTATAATATGTGCATGGACGCATTCACCCGCCATGCAAAATTTCATAAAATTGTTGATAAGAGCATATTTAAGTAAAGAATTGTTTTTGTGCAAAAACGTAGACAAGACCATTATTTCGTGCGTAAAAGTTGCCTAATCAATCTTTTAGTAAGTCAGGTCATTCAAAGTGAAATGTTTTTAACATAAATGCAAATAAAAACAATTAAACGAAGGGCATTTGGAGTTTGTGGTCCCTTAAGAAAATTTTATATAAAAAAGGTATCTTAAATCACAGATTGATCATGGGTCAAATCAGTATATTGGATTTCCCATTTTCTAAAAGTTATTCACGATAGCTTAGTTACACATTAGATGGAATCACTGGATTTTGTACTCGGCAGTGACCTTATTTTCGCGATTTATTACCGATCCTCTTCTTCGACACATACATTGCGTTATTTCACATGTGTTTTCACTGCAGCGAGCTGTTTCATGAGCAAACATATATATAACTCTCTCGCGATTGCAGCACGACTAAAAATGGGATGCGAAAGTGCGTGGATTTGGGCAATAAGTTTCTTGCACGACTAATTTATAATGTTTAACGCTGCACATTTTAATTTTAAATGCGGGTGTCTACAAAACATCTTTTTCCCATAAACTGCTAGCGTATATCCCTGAAAATTAGCATAATTTAATATGACACGAACATATATGCGTTTATTATTTCAAGGATACATCCTAATTAGCCGTTATTTAAATGTTACAAAAAGCGCGTTTAATATTATTGCAACGTAGTTATGAGAAACGAAACTTTATTTAGCATATATTTGCTTATTTCTTTAAATGTTCAGATTCAGTACAATGCAAATTATTATATCAAAATGATGAAAATTAAATTTAAAACATCCAAGCTCGCGCAAAAGGAAGATCAAACAGGTTTGCAGAAGCTAAATGGCAGAAACGAATAATTAACGAATAATTAAGTCTCCCCGAAATTCAATATAAAGAGACGCAATACGAGGTAAACAAATCATTATGTATATTTTTTGCTTCGCGTGTTTTTCTTCCTTCCGCGTAGAATGACTTGCCGCAAACGCGCAGGTGAGTCAAAATCGACGGTGTCGTCCACCTTTCGCGCGAGGCACACGTGGCAAACATCGCGTATACTAATTTAGAGTGACCACGATATTGATTTTGATTGCGGCACGATGACTGAATGCTAAACGTTCGATGGGGCAATCAATTTGCCTTGCTTGCTTTGTAATTAAGAAACAAACATACTTTCACGTTATCCCAAACGATATTGGTGCTTAGAAACTTAAGTTATACATGCGTTTATTTACAGAACATTGGTATATTTACTGTATTAAATATACGACAAGATTTTTAAAAAAATATATGAATGAAGCAACTCTATATTCCTTTACATTTTTGTTATTGAACAAAAATTCCACAGATAAACAAAAAGAAACGTGTCCGAACTCGACCTTTGAAACATGTTTTCTTGCGATTTTTATGCACTGAATTGAAACATGAAGTTAAAATAAATATATTTCAGGTCCATTTTTTCCTTCAATTTTTTTTTTGTTATATCAGAAAATATTAGTAACTGATGAAAAGGATTCAGATAATTAATAATTTTCAGAAATATCTTAGAATATATAAATCTCATTGTCAGAACTTATTGAGGCGAGAATCATGTTTTCTTGTGCGTTTTGAAATGCTAAATCTAAATTTAAACTCATATAGGGCTGTCAAGGTCGACATTACATAAATACCGTTTTATAATTAGGAAATTGTAGAAAACTAAAGAAAGGTTTTTTACATGAGCGATTAAAAGGTCCTATCATCGTTTACTTTTATACATGCAATAGGAATACTTTTTAGGTGTAAAAAAAGTATATTTTCAGTGACTATCAAAAACAAAAATTCAATAAGGGAATTTTCAAAATTTTTATTTAAAGGCTTTCAGTGATAAATTGTTTATAATTGTATTTTTGTAAGATAATATAACTGTAGTCATAATATGATATTGTTATTGTTTATTTTACATTTGAAACTGTAACTGTAAAATACTAAACAATTTAATCTTTTCCATTACTATACCTGCTTCTTTTATTTATGAAATAATAAATAATAAATATTAAAATATTTAAAAAAGAATTTGCATAATAATTCAATGTAGTAAAAAATCAATACATCGAATTTAATCTTTTCCATTACTTTTGTAAAGCCAAAAGACTTTTATGTTTGTTGAAACTTTGATAATATACATCTCTCTGTCATGCAAAACTAAGTGACCGATTCCTCTGATTTCTACGCAGATATATAGTTACAAATTTTACACTAATAAAACAGTAAATCTGAAACCATTAGCATCGAAACTGTTCTAGCCACGTTGCACGAAAATCCTCAGATAACAGCTCTCAGCACAAAGTCAAAGCGAACGTCGTTGTCGCCGTCTTCTTACAAATGACATCCGCTTTCAAAGATTTTCTGCATAAATCTTAAAAAAAAAGAGAACAAAAAAGGAAAGAAAGCAGTGCGTAGAGAAAGAACCCTCTGCATCGAAAAACTCCTCGACACGGCAACTCTCTGCTAGCATGCCGTATGAGAAAAAGAAACGACGAGGCGCACGTTGAGACATGACACGTGTACCCGCCCCGGCTTTATATATGCATAAACTACCGGAGTGTCCAGACGATCGGGCGCAGGCGCGCGATAAGCCGATGGCATTATGCGCCGCTCTCTATGCGCGGATCCCTTGGCGGCGATCGTTGCTTTATGCCTTATGTATTTATGCCGTATAAATTTTTATGCGCGCGCTGCTGCGACTGTGACTGCGCGCGAGGACGACGGCCGCCGCAGATCCTCGCAAAATCGTGAACGGTTTTATCACCGATGTATATATAAAAGGAGCGCGAAGTCTGATCGTGGATGATGCTTAGAAGCGGAGAGATAAACAGTTTTTATCTAAGGTTAGGATGGGAAGTTTTTGCTGCACGGTCGAGTGGAAGAAAGAAAATTGAAAGTGAGTATAGGATCTTGGGATTTGCTGCGATAAAATTGCAAAGATTACTGACTGAAAATATCGTTTGAAATAATACTTTTGATAAAATGTGTAAAAATTCAATGAGACTAATTTTGAAAATGAAATCTTTCCGGAGTTGAAAATTTGCTGTTAATATTTTGACACTTCAGTTTACTTGAATCATATTCATCGATCTATTAATTTTATATGTAAAAAGATAAAAAAAAACAACATATTCTTGCAATTTTCCATTAATATTAGTAGACTTTTTTAACCTTGATAAGAATAATTTATTGAAAAAGGAAAAAATTTTATTGAAGAAGTGAATAAAAGATTTCAACAATGGGATTTAAGTTTTAGAAATAAAAATGTCAATATTAAATGTAAAATTTAATCAAAAACATTAAAGAAAATTAGGATAAACAATATACTGTAACTTTTCTAAATATATAAAATATTTTAAATAAAATTGTAATCGAATAATTTCATTACAGAAAAACTTTCAACGAAAACATAGTTAAGATAATAGTGGAAAAATAGATTTGCGACATAAAATAAACTTAGTGTAAAAGGGCTTTATACGAATGATAAATTACTACTAAAATTTTAATACAAGAACTTTTATAGGATATAAACTTATACAAAGTATAATTTCTTAAGAGGCATTAGTTGCGAGTAAAACTTTTGAAAAAAATTTAATACTTTTAATGAAAAGCCAAAGTCCCGTGGAGAAATTTTAATTTAGTCTTTCATAAATAATTCAAGAGGCAGAAATTTATTTAAAACTAAAATACTCGAGGCCATTCGTGCGAAAATATTTCTAGACGAAAAGTTCTCTTTGAAATATTTTATTAAAATGTTTAGCCCGTATATTAAAAAGCTAACTAGCTCGAAGCTCTTTTACCGTGAAACACAAGTGAGGCCACACGACTCTTAAAAATTGCATAGGTACTCCTGATAAAACGGAATGCGTTTATTTCATTAAAACATTGCGACTCTTGAACGTCAGTTGCAACAACAAAAATAGAAGCACACATGTATAGAGGCAGCACATTGAGAAACAATGGACTACATTTTATCCCGCGCCATGTTAATACGGTCTGGAAGCCGACAGATGCAAGGTGCGCGCACGCTTTGAAACCGATGCATTGCTGCATGAGCGCCACGTGTTGCTGCTGCTGCACTCCGCCCTCCGACCAAACTCGTCCGCCTGGCCTCTTTCATACATTTTCATGGCGTAGATGTTCGCAAACGTGCGAGAGATAATGCCTCTCGTGGTTTCGTTTCGCGGATGAAAAGTGGATTTTAGAAGATATTTTTGGCTAAAATACGGCTAGAAAATCAGTTAAAGGAATTTTACAAATAGCGTAGAGTAAATATTGAAAGTAATTTAAATGTTTCATAATGTTATATTTTGCATTAGCTAAGAAACTTTGTTGGGATATTTTATTATTCTATGTTTATAAATTTACCGGAAACGCTGTATAATAAATAACGTAATTTTAGAGAAGAAAATAATTAATTTTTACACTAACAATACGTATAATTTCGTCTATTATATTTTATTTATACATTATTTGTGATAACGTCCAATACCCTTTCAATTTCAACTTTCTTACTCACAAAGAGAGTATCTCAGATCCGAATCATAGATTTTTCTTAAACTTTGAGATATGATTTTAGATACCGAAATATGAAGGAAGCAACAATATTAGATCCTAACACTTCAACACATAGACTTGTAAAAAAAAATGCAATAAAACTAGAGAGTGCAAGCTTTCCATTACTTTCTTTAGAATTAAAAAATATCAACTCCTTCTAAAGTTACGTTAGTTTAAAGTTAAGCAACAAAATATGCATCAGATACA
>JAWWEQ010048813.1:0-14998 GCA_035583055.1 Torymus tubicola | reverse complement strand
TAAAATCACCAACTTTGACCCTCTGCCACCAAAAAACTAGAAGTGAAAAAAATCTGAAAAAATTCAGGGTAATATATAGGATGGTTATGAAGCGATTTAGGTGATTTTAAAAGAAAAAAAAATTTTGACCTCTCGATTCACCTGAGAACTGCCTATATATATAAGGGACATGACGCAGCTGCAAGAATTATTAAAAACTAATCAGAAGAATAAGAAAAAATTATTGATCATGATGAAATAAAAGATTTTATAGAAACACATTACGTAGGCCCTCTAGAGGCTTGTTGGCGTATACTGCCTAAACCATTTCATGAAAAAAGTCATTCTATTATACGTTTATTCGTTCATTTACCAAATGAACATCGCGTAATACTAGATGCCAACAATGATGCCGAAAATGAATTTAGATTAGCTCTAAACCAAGTAACTATGTTAATGGCTTATTTTGCACGGAAGAGACGAAGAAGCCAAACAATATTTTTATAGTGAAATCCCATGTTTCTATACATTTAAGCGAATAGAAGAACACGGAGAAAAAATTTCGCAATGGCGAAAACGTAAAGCTCATTTTAAAAGAATTGGTCTCATTTATTCTGCAGCACCAACTCAAATAGAATTATTTCATTTAAGATTATTATTACTTCATATAAAAGGTGCTACAAGCTTTAATAATTTAAAAACTGTCAATGGACAACTGTACCAAACTTTTTCTGAAGCATGTTTAGCTTTAGAAATAATCGAAGACGATTACGAATGGAAACGTGCTACGCAAGAAGGTACACTTTGGATGATGCCTCATCGACTTCGATGTTTATTTGTTAGAATTTTGATACATTGCCAACCCTTACATCCTGATCAACTGTCAAGATTTTAAAAATGCAATGTCAAAAGATTTTTCTCTTTGTGAAGGTTTGCGTATAGGAAAACAAATAGCTTATTTAGAAATAAAGAATATGTTAGAAAAAGAAGGACAAAGTTTTCATAATTTTCCTTCAATGATTCAAACAGTATCGGTACTAGATCAATTACATAATGATGGCAAGAGTCTCAAATAAAGGGTCAAACCCATTATAATCAACTAAATGTACAACAGAAAGAAGTTATTGATGCTGTTCTTATGGCAGTAGATCAAAATGAAGATTGCAATAGCTCATGTGTGTATATAGACGGGCTAGGTGGTTCCGGGAAAACTTCTATTTATACAACACTCTTTTATTTATTGAGTTGTAAAAAAGGCAGTTAAAGACAATAGCTTTTATTGGTATAGCTGCAATTTTATTACCCCAGGGGAAAACAGTTCATAAAATATTTGGACTGCCAGTTCCGATGCAGATTCTACGTCCACTTTTAAAATACAATCTAAGGAAGCTGAGGATTTGAAAAAACAACTGACGTTTTTATTTGGGATGAAGCTCCTATGCCACTGCGACAAGTTATGGAAATCATAGATAAGATATTTAAAGATATAATGAATAATAATAAACCATTCGGAGGAAAAATAATTATTTTAGGTGGAGATTTTCGTCAACTACTTCCTGTATAAGTCAATGCAACTCGAAATGAATTGATTAATTTATCTATTAAAATTGCCATGTTTGGACACATTTTAAAATGTGTAGTCTAACTCAAAATATGAGAAATCTACTACAAGAAATTGAATTGGCAAAATTTTTATTAGATGTTGGTAATGGAACTCTAAATAATAATAAAATATATTGGAAGTTCCCGAAAAATATATAATATTACATCAGAATATAGCGAATGAAATTTATGGCGATCTAATAAAACAACATAAATATAATGAAATGGCAAAATGTGCTATATTATCAACTCGGAATGTGGATGTCGATAACATCAATAAAAAGTTGTTCAATTGTTAGACAAAACATCTGAACGTATATATACAAGTATCGATAGTGTTAAAAATTGTGATAATGGAAATAATATAACTGGATTACTTTTACCTGAATATTTAAGGTAGTAGTCTAGTTACATATTTTGGAAATGCAATATATTAAGAATGCAACTGTAGAAATTATAGACCGAAATTCGAAATATTGACGAATTTATGGCACATACATGAGAGCGGCTCGTAGTTGCTCACGCTAAGCCGCAAGGCAGCTGTGTCTCTATTGTCTGCGCGTTACCTTTATACCTGCTTTAGGCATCTTATACCTACGTGTATACTACAAGTTTTACCTGTTTCAAAACGAGCATTCGAAAAAGGGAAAGAGACGCAATACCAAATCTCCTGGAAATCCAGCTCCTCCAAGAGAAAATTTAGAGTTAACAGATATACCTCTGAAAAAAATACTGATTTTGTCAGTACTTCTGCTAAAAAATTAAAAGATCAAGATGAGTTTACGCGGCCTGTCGACAAAAATCATCGGTACTTTCTTCTGTGTTTTAGCTTAGTATTTACGGCTTCACGAAGTGTATTATACTGCAAAGTGTGTAAGTCAGACATAAAATTTCTGAAACAATCAGCAGTTGGATTGGGATTTACTTTGTATATAAAGTGTAATTGGATTGAGTAAAAGTGGTTACTATAGCATCTTAGATCATACATATTGCCGCGAAAGTTGTAGCTAAAGTTGTATTTAGAAAAGCCGCAAAAGAAGAAAAAGAAGAAAACGCTAAACGTTGCAACTCCGAAGACGAAATCACAGTTTCAAGCAATGGTCCGCGGGCAAAGCGTGGTTTTACATCGCTTCTAGGCCTTGTTTCTTTGATTGGAAAATACACCAATAAAGTTATAGATTTGGTTGTAAAGTCGAAAGTATGTAAAGCATGTGAAAAATTAGTTGGCAAAGAAGAAACGGACGAATATTTGGAATTGTACGAAGATCACATGGACAAATGTACGACAAACCATGAAGGTAGCTCCGAAAAGATGGAAGTTGATCCCGTAATAGAAATGTTTTAGAAGATCAGTTGAAAGCGCTTTACTTTAAGCGCGTTTTTCTTGAAACAACACTTTTCCGGTTTGCCGAAGTGATAACAAATTTTCTATCCAACGGATTGAGCTGAAATGTGAATATGTTTTTTACACATCAATAGTTCTCGTAGGTACTAGAATCAATTTTTTTTCGTCCCTAACTTTTCATTTTACAGCCTGATTTACACTAAAAAATAAGACAATTTTCAGAATGACAAGATCACAGATTAATAATCTTTTTGGTTTTTTTTTTCAGATGACCGCAAGCGACGAAATCACGCCGGCAAGCGTCCTACCTTTTTTCTTAGCCACTCACTGCAATGTAAAATAACGTTTCAAAAAAATAAAAAAAAAAAATTTTATATACTTATAGATACTAATAATAACATACAAAAAAATCAAATCGATTGAATTTTATTTTCCCCTAAAAAAAAAATTCCCGAAAATAGCCTCAAAAAACATGCAAGTTACCAGACTACTACCTTAAGTACTCTAAATCCTCCAGGTTTACTCCCTCACGCATTCTGTTTATGAAAATATAGTTATTTGTGTACAGTGTATTGTTCATATTCATAAATTCGATTTTTGTAGCGCGTTGTAAGCGCGCACAATGTTTCTAGTATATACAAAATTAATATACAAAAAAAGACACGTTGGCACGTGGGCAGCGTGATCATGTACATGTGGGTGGGAAGGACAGAAGATCGCCACCTGGTCACCCTGCAGTTGGGTCCCTTCTAGCAATCTAATTCTAACAAAATTGAAGGATACGCGATATAACACTTGGTCGCGGTAGAGCGGGACAAGGGATGCAAATTCAAGCGCGAGATCGCGAGAGCTTTTACAATCAACTATATTTTGGTAACGGTTTCGGTATAGGTTTCGATAATAGTTTCGACAATAGTTTCAACAGAAGGGCGCACGTTTCGATAATATAAAATCTATGAGATACATTTAGCTAATACCTCTAGCGCTAGGTGAGGACTAGAGTTAGATACGCGAGCGCCAGAGAGAGACTCCGACGTGATTACAAAAGTCGTAGCCTGGTCAAACTTACCAGCCCGTAGCTGGCGGACGAGTCCAAGTGGCTTCGATAATTGATGGTGCTCGCTGATAGTCGATTTTTCCTGCTGCTTGAAGGCTGCTTGGCTTGCTGGTAACAGGCGACGATAATGGCTCATGAAGCGCGAACCCACGTTTTACGATTACGAATTTCGATTAACACAATAACTATATAATTCCGCACGAACGGAATATCGCTAGACGGCGGTCTTCGATGAAGTGGCCGAGAGCCTCGCGACGGCCGATCGCAACCTCTTGGCCTTTGCTCGCGAGCGCCAGCAGTCGTCTTTTTTCACGCACTGAGTTCTCTTTCTCTCTCACTCTCATTGTACGCATGTGGCGGCAGCGCGCACGCTATTGTTTACATGCGCACCAACGCCGGTGTCTGCTTGTGAAGTGATTGTACGAGAAGTGCAAGTTAGTGGCTGAAGACGATGGTTCATGACGTCCTGGAGACGATGGGCCTGCCGACGACGGCAAACAAAGACAGGATACAGCGCGGCTGACCATCCGGAGAGGTTAGGTTGACCTCCCATGTACTCTCCAGAGCACTTCTATCAAGGTGAGATCAGTGGCCTCGTATTACCTCCCTCGTATGTTGATTGCAATGGTTCTCTCCGCTGTTGTTGCAGGACTCAAGTAGACGTGGGAGAGGTTGAACAGTAACGAAGCAACATGTGCAAACGTAGCTGCCTACAAGCAGCCCATCTCCCATACATGTACTACATCTTCTTCTAGTGGAGATGTCATCTTGTTTTCACCAGCAGAGCAAGGTAGGTTTGGCTCCTCTAGTTGGTTTCTTATTCAGCAATTATATTATCTTTATTATTTACAGGTGCCGGAAGCAGCGAAGCTGAGGAAACAGTGGCGTCGAGCCTCTCCTGGCCTTGGATTGCCTGTCGTCATGTCTTACTATGCCACTACTAAGTTTATTTTTGATTCTTGCATGCCTTCGCAGCATTCCTTATAGAGTAAGTGGATTCAACAATGCTAATAATCTCTCTCTTTTTACAGGTGTAGTGCCCTTCGCCTCCTGACGCTTCAGCCTGTCAAGGTAGATTGGTATGTGTTAGTTATGATGCTGTCTTCTTCATCTTTGGGCGGGATTCAAGTCACTTCTTCATCTTCAGCAGGAACGCGCAAGACTGCACTGGGTAGCAGTGCTCCCCAACAAGAGTGCTATCTTGGTTAGGTAATTATTTCTGTAACTGTTATTAACAATGGGTAGTTTATTATATATATATATATTCGACCAAGCACCTGCTCCCTCCGTGTAAGCTAATCTCCTCTTAACATAGCCAGAGAGCAGCTTTCAGCAGCCAATGCTGTTAGTTGCACTTACATACTCTTGCATAGCTTGTAATGCTCACCGGTGAGCGTTACAATAAATATAAATATAACTAAGTACAAAAATAGACTATTGCGAGCTGTATGTGAATACAACAGTCTACATATTTAACGAGCTATGTAAACAATGTATTAATAAAACAAAATTATAATAAAAAATTTAAGCATTTGTGAAAAATATTAAGTAATTTTTAATTATTATTCTTTTTTATTTTTATTATTATTTACTATTATTGTTATTATGATTTATTATTATTTATTATTTTTATTATTATTTACGATTATTGTTATTATGATTTATTATTATTTATTTTTATTGTTGTAATTTATTATTATTATTATTGTTTACTATTAATTATACGAATTATTTTTACCATTTACACATTTAAAATATTAAGAAAATGTGATAAAAAAAACTTAAAATAACTTTAAAAAAAAAACTTTTCATTGGGTGATTTCAAAATTTATTTGAGGTGACTTCTGAAGGATCAAATTACCTCATGTAACTGAAAAATAGCGGGTGGTTTGTAATAAAATTAAAAGTTTGTTGAAACCAACCGTGAGCGACAATGGAGTTTTGAGAGGAAAATTTGACAACAATAAAGCTGAGTGATTGCGCATGCTTGTAATCGAGCCTATTGCCGTTCTTATGATGCACAAGTCATAAAGATTAAACGGTTACGGGCACGAGGTCAGCAGCAGGCCCAATCTTCCCAGAAATTATGTCTCAATTATTGCCGGAGAGGTAAGTGTGAAATCGAGACTTTACGAATGACTCGATGAGTTACAGTTGAACCGTCAACTGACAAGGGGAGCATCAGGGATGCGGGTCCTGAAATTGACCGAAATTGGAGAAGGCACTTCTTTACGACAAATAATGAGACACGTGTCTCAGGATTTTTCTGAATGCGCCTTCTGTCCCGAGATTCAAGCTATTTTATATATGAAATGAAATTTTTTTTACGAAAATGGGGTTTCTTTCTATAGTTATAGCTTAACGAATATTTGGGTTGTGTATATCGATTTAAAAAAGTATAAATTGAGAAAGAAGAAGCTTTAACTTAAGCTTCGTCCCGTTAAAAATTGTCATTTTTTCAAAAAGTTAAATCATCTTTTAAAAGCATTTAATGGGTAGTATTTTAAGCTATCTTCTTACTCGATTTTTGATTGTCTTTAACTTTTTGAAAAATTGACATTTTTTAATGAGACAAAGCTTAAGTTAAAGTTTTTTCTTTATCCATTTATACATCTTTTAATCAATATACACAACCCAAATATTTGTAATTGTCGTAAAAAATAGTTCATTTTATACATAAAATAGCTTGAATCTCGAAACAAAAGGCCCATTCGGAAAAACACTGAGACACGTGTCTCATTACTTGTCGTAAAATGCCTTCTACAAATTCAGTCAATTCCAGGACCCGCATCCCTGATGCTCCCCTTGTAAGTCAGACGGAGAAGTAGCTGAACCGCTGACTACATCGCATCAAATGGGAAGGAGAGCTTCTTCAATAGTATTAAGGAGCGCAAAAGCGTTCCAAATGTAAGTATAGAACAAGCCTGAGGGTCGATCGTACAATCTTATAGAACGTACGCACTTTAGACCCGTGTGGGCGAAAATTATTTTAATTATATGTATAACTATTATAGCATGGTGTGGCTTAAGCACGCGCTTAAGTTACGCCTATCCGTGACTTACGTAGCCCATTATTGCACCGCGAGTTTAGCGGACGAGCGCAGCGAGTGTGATAAACGAGGTGCAATAGTCGCCTGCTCGATCACGGATATGCCTGACGACGGGCATGGCAGGCCGGGCTATAATTGTGTAAGATTCTCGTGCCTTAAGTAACGCATTATTGGACGGCGTTATTGTCCTCACTGCACTTGGGCGCTAATCTTACGCCGCGCAATAATGGACTACTTTAAGGCACACGTATCGTAATGTACTATTATATTATGTCTTAGATGTTTACCAAACATTAAACCCTGTATAAAATAAAATTACATAGTCAAAAAATTTCTAATGTACATTAAAATTTTTATTATTGTTAGTGTACAATCAAGAATATTTACTTATTCTTATTATTTATAGTATCTTTTTGTTTTAATTGTGTAAGGAAATAGACATATTTATTTTAAGGACGTATGAAGATACCCATATTTTTTCGCAACAAATCAAGGTCTCGAAATTTAGATTTATATAAATAAACAAATAATTTTTGTACGTAAAATTACATTCCTTTTTCAAAAACTAACAAAAAATGGCTTCATTATAATATTTTAAGTAAATTTTTAATGACGCAACATTATCTGCTTTATTTTACGCCAATTTTGGAATTGCTTTGAGGAGAAATATCTAACCTTTAAGCCAGCGGTTCATGCAAATTTTCTCAAACCGAGGTTTGTATTAATGATTATATAATTAAATCTAATTAATTGTAAGTACATTTTTGTTATTTAGCCAACAGTTGCTTTTGTGAAATTTATTTATTCATTGCGGCCTACAATAAAACTTTCGCAGTAATACCTTTGGCCGCAGCTGTGCAGTAATGCCTTTAATTTGCAATAAATATCAGCAATCATCACAACCGTTTATTTTTTATATTAAATTTATATACACATTTTTTCAAAATTCGCAAATGTCTTTATTAGATTTTTTATTTCATTAAACGATTTGAAAAAGAACGATTTTGGTTTAATCTTAGTAAAGTTATATTTTATTTTTCAGTTAAAATACATTTTTTTCGGAAAATTGCAGTAATTAATACCTTCAGTTACCATATAGTTTTTACAATTGTGTGGTCGTTAATCCGTTCCGTATTGGTCATTTCGATTGTGTCCACTTTATGCGGCGATTCCGATACTCCCCCTTACGTACATATCAGAAGGTCAGAACTCGGATGAGTTTCCATCGTATATTTCCTAGCTATTCACTTATCCGTTTACTATTCCTTCTACCGTATAATACCCTTTATGACTTAGCTCAGTCCTTGTTTCTCACGAAAGTAAAGAAAGTAGCATGATACATTCATCGGTCACTACATTCTAATGTAATCTAATAATGTAATTGTAAAATTCTTGAGAGTAATAAAATACTTTATCTTGTATATTTAATTTTCTATGATTGTCATATTTAACTGGTTTGGCGAAGGTTTTTTATAAAGAAAAAGAGAAAAACCTGGCTTAGCTAAAAAATATTAAGAATTAATTTATTTTTTAAATTGTTAATATTATTCGTGACTTACTCTTCGTTATATGAAAATCGAACATGTATGAATGGAATACCTACAAATTTTGAGGTTTCTCAATGTTTCTTGTAATAGTAATAGTAATATAAATAAAAATTAAGTTTATATTAAAAAAAATATCAACAGCATCATAAATATAGGTACAGTAATAAAGCCATAAACATTTATATATCTATTTTTATTTAAATCGTGAATGTTTTAAAGATAATTCAATTGAAAAAATTGTAGATATTGTAGATTTTTCAAGTAAGGTTAAAAATATTTGAAAATATTTACATTTTTGTATTATACAGCCAAAGAAAAATTCGAATAATTTTGAAGGCTGTTAAATCTTCAATTGAGGTTAGTTTAAGAAAATATATTTTATGTGCTGTGTATTTAAAATAATTTATTGTTGTTAGTGTTAAATTAAATAATTATTATTTTTATTCAGTGTTAGCTGTTTATATTTCAGGAATCAAAATCATTTTCATAATATATTACAATCCTATTTGAAAAAAAATATTTTGAAATTCAATTAAGGTAAAAAGTACATTTTTCTAAGTCATCAGATGTCATTTCTATGATAGTCATAAAATATTTAAACTTGGATATGATAATCTTTTAAGATTATCTGTTTTATAATGTTCATGAAATTTATAAATATATTCTAGGTGAAAAAGAGTTTAGGTCAATTTTTATAAAATAAATATAAAAATTATTAACTTTTTAAAAGTTTCAATATTTGTTTATGTTTTGTGTACTCGCAACTATTTCATAGAATTTCAACTACACTGATCAATAAAATCTCATGAAAATTGAGAAAAAAAATTTATACAACATAACCTATAGCAGTATAACTAAGTTATGATAGATATAAAATCATTTTTTTTCAACTCTTATCAGAGTTTGTGGTAGTGTATTGGTTATTACAAAATTTTTGCTGAGATAGAATTCCAGTAATTGAAAGTTATGACTGGTTATTACCAGATTTATTTTTTCTTTTGTGATCTTCATGTAAAAGCATCAGTTAAAATTAATTCATAAATGTTATCTAAAATAATATTTAGAAAAAAGTATTTATGAATTAGATATAGTACAATATTTTTTACTGTATAACAATTATTGTGGATATTTCTTTAACAAATTACATTGTATATAGCTTAACGAATATGGATATTTCTTTAACAAATTACATTGTATATAGCTTAACGAATATGGATACTTCTTTAACAAATTACATTGTATATACAAAATTGTGATCTATACTTAAGAAAAATCTTTAATTTTTAATTATTTTATTTCAGTATCAGACACCAAAATTTAACGTTATGCTATTATTATTACAAAACACTTTAATTTAGTCAATACAATTTTTGAAAAAAAAAAAGAAAAATAAATAAAACACAACATTTGACCATGCAGACATTAATAAGTAGTATAAACCATATTAAACCATATATATCTAATATTTAAAAAATTCTAATAAGTTTTCATTAAGTCTTAATTAAAGAAATCGTAATTGGTAAAAGTTATATTATAATAAAGTTTCTTTTTTCTCTATTTCACACCATGGTACTCTTCCACATTTTTTGTCATTAATTTCATCTCTGTTTGTGTTTCTCTTATATAGTTCTATCTTAAAAAAATAATGGATTTGTTGTGAAATCATTTTATTTGTGATTGGGTTGGTGGGAGTAATTGGCTGCTAGCGCGCGCAAAGTGTGCTTACAGATGGCTAGTTATAAAAATAAATCAGTACTCACATTTCTCATAGTTACATTACTACTGTTTAGTAAAGCTCAGCTTTTTATTAATTCAGTAACATCATAATATATTATAAACCATCAAATACCTGGTTTAAATATAACATTTTTATAAAAATTTAAACTATTTAAAATTTTATAGCTTAAAATTATACCTTTTATTATCGTATGTGTATTATTATAAATAAATTATGAGTTTAATATTATTTTATATTTTGAGCCTTTAAGTCTATGATATTTTATAGTTGGAGCATGCAACATTAACTTAACAGTTACAACTATATATGCATTGTAAAAAGTCCAATGCATAATTCGTATAAAATTTGATACAGATATAGCTTGTAATACAAACTTCTTAAAATTTCAAATTAGTTTGTTAAGAAAGTTTTTTTTTTTTCAAAAAAACATGAATTTTTACAATTATAATGCAATAAATTATTTATTTATTTTGAGAATTTGCATTTTTCATTGAAATATACAGATCAATTATTTATTACAATCTGTTATATATAATGTAAATAATAGGTGTAGCTTATTCAAACAGTAAATCAGTAAATGTAAGTAATGGTTTGAACCTACACTTCTAGGTATTAGTATCTACTTTTTGAACAATTACATTAGATTAAAATTACTAGTTAAGTCCATTCTCAGAGAACATGGGATAATATACAAAATTATTAAGGCATGTTCAGTTTGTAATTGTGAATCGTTATTGCTAAAAGGCATTCGATTTGATAGAGATTTTTAATTTGACATTATTGGCGAACTCAATTCTTGAACATTTTTTGTAGTTTTTAGATTCGCAGCAGTACAGTAATTTGTGGTTTGAAAACAATTCTATTTCCGAATATTGAAACTAAAATTTAGCTAACTTTTTTTTTTATTATACCATGTTAGCACCTTAATATCTATGAACTTTGACTACTTAATTAGATCTCAATGTATTCGGATCCAGTTTTTTGCACTTTTCAATTACTTCATTAATGGGAGAACATAAAAATACTATTCAATTGACATAATTGTTGAAAGTATAATGTGTACAAATAAATAAACTTACTAAAATCAAGTTTTGTTTTTGAAAAGTATATTGTTTAAAGGGTTAAAGGCTATATTACAAAATATCGTAGATAGTAAGAACACATTCAAATGATCTCTAAGTCTGCTTAAAGCTTTTTGCAAAATACTCGACTATTCAATATTAAAAAGTGATTGATGTAACAATAATAAATGTTTTTTATTAATTTATTATTTACAAATTATTCATTCATCACGTGCTTTATTTAGCATATATATTCTACGGCTGTTTTGACTTTCTAGTATTTTGGTTGCTTCATTAAAAACATAATATCGTTGAATACTTAGTTTTTGTGTAAGTTTTACTTGTATGCTATCTTTCCTTTGTTTATGTTTCTTACTTTGAACCTTCTATGCCCTCTTATTTTTCATGGCCATGAAACCTTATTTCTTTATATCTTTACAGTTGTTTCTGGATTGATTCTATTCTATTTCATTCTGTCCTCCCTGTTTCCAGTTTTTCTGCTGTGCACTTTTTTACTTTCTTAATGCAATGCGTTTTTAATCCATTATAAATAACTTATTTCAATTAATCTACATATATAGATGTTTCTATTTCTGGTCCTCTTTTCTATTTTGCGATGGCTATGCTTCTTTGTAGGTAGTCTATAGATCAAAGATAATGATGAGTAATATTTGAGTGAACCATTTTTAATCTATTAGATCCCCATACTTTACAGTAATCATACTCTTTTATACATTTAGAGAAATAAAATCCAAATTTTATGGTTTCTGGACATAAAAATTTATTTATTTGTTTAACAATTTAACCAGCAAGTAACCGGCCGAATTCAATTGTCACTATGGGTTAAAATAATCGCGGTATCCGGCAAAAACTGCCGGAGAGCTTAAGCAGTAGTCATTTAGTTAGCTTCGTCCGAATCGACAGGCAATTTTTACCGGACGTTACGGTAATTTTTATATGTATCATCATATGTGGAATGAGTAGCTACATATGTTTATTAACCATTTCAGAGGCACAATTAACGTGGAAATTTAATTAAACTGTTCTTGATATAATCTTATGTTTTCGGGGTCGCTGATTACAAATCTGAAGTCAAAATTTAAAAATTCAAGATGGCGGCAGCAGTATAGCGGACCTTAAGAACAAAAATTGAAAATTTCTAAATAAGAATTTTATTGTATTCTGGATAAAATTTTGAACAAAACAACTCTTGTCAAATTTTTTCAAAAATGTGAAAATTCCACCATTTTGAATTCGCCATTTTGTATAATTCAAAGTTTTTAATTTTATAATTAGAAATCCAAATACTACTATTACAAATAGAATAGAATAGAATAATCAAGTATGATAAAAGAATATATCGTCGCCTCCAAAGAAAAAGACGCTATCTTAGCGGTCGGTTGAAGAAGGTGCTATCTCGCGGGCTCATTTTTTTGCTTCCATTTATGTTGGCAATGCTAACAATCTACCATTCACATTTGATTTTAGAAAGAGAAAAATGTATTCGTTTTGCAATACTATTATAAATACAACTTACTCACATTAATCATTTATTTTGACTTCATAATTATACTCTTGCATACCCGACAAAGATGTCCAGCATGAAGTTTCTGTAATTATGTGTATAACTTTACGTCATCCAAAAAAGTAATATGACAAGATTTTTAGTACATTATAAATGAATTTGATATTTTTGACTGTAACTGAATGTATCTAATGAATTTATTTACATAACAGTAATTACCTAATTAAATAAGTTTATACTGTAAAATCGTAGTAAATTAACAGTTTCTGCGAATGTTGTTTCTGTTATAAGTACTTGGCTGTAGTAAACCAATATCACATATAACGAAAGTCGCAATAGCGCATCTGCTTGGTGAGTTCGCTCAAGCGCTCAGCGCTGGTAAAAGTTTGGAGAATCGAGCGTATATATCGACTTGGACTTCGATCGGTGCCAATGTGCACGCGATAATTTGAACTTGAAGAGGAAGGCTAATGCACTAGTACATTACATGTACAGTATAATTTGGAACATAATATCAAATTCGGATATATTAATATTACCGTATTAAAATTTGTCAAAAAAAATCAGAAATTAGTGTAAAATTGTAATACAATTTTTCTCTTTCTAAAATCAAATATGAATAGTATATCTTTAGTATTGCCAACTTAAATCGGAGCAAAAAAAATGAGCCCGTGAGGTAGCACCTTTTTCAACCGGCCGCTGAGATAGCGTCTTTTTATTCAGAGGTGACAATATGACTTCTTTGGGTGAAACCAACATTTTTGCGTTATATTTTATTAAGTAAAAAATAACAACAATAAGTATATCACAATTTTTACAAACCATATCTTTGGTTATCATCTCTAGAATCTGAAGGCATGATTTAAATGTTTATTTACATCCTAGGGACTTCATTGACGAATTTAATGTAAAAAAAGAGAAATTTTCGCCATTTTTTATTTAATAATAATTGTAAAATGCATAACTGTTGCAAAAATAATATAGTAGTGTGTTGATGCATTATTAATAAGTACAAGAAAAGTTATTTCGTATTGATATCATACAATAAACCGGAGTTATAACGAAAAAACTAAAGGAATTGAGGTGGGAAGTATACTTCACCGCTCCTGAAAGGGTTAACCTAAATTTAAAATGGATGAAACCGTGAAGGACCTCCTAATTAAGGAGGTTCAGGGGTATCATGCGGCGAGGTGAAACTAGAGGGGTCTCCTCTTTCCCCGCAATGGCTCACCTCTTGCCGCATACTTCTTTACGCAGCGTATGAACTCGGTTTTTTGTTAACGTTTTCACTTCAGACTTTCCCAAAAGTTCGGTAAGCGACAAACAACCGCCTGTATTTTTGTACGATCCGAACTGGCCAATCCAAGATCGCCGACCAGAACGGTTTATTGTATTAAAAAAAAAACAATAATGTATAGTGTACAGTCTTTTGATTTTCTATCTGTTCCACGTCACCCACGAGGTAGATAGATAGACGTTGATATCGCCTTTCAGAAGCACTAACATAGTTGATGGCGGACATCATATGTAGGATGCGGATTCTCTGTGAGCAAATAAGTATGAGAGTAAACGCTGAAGGAAAAGAAAAAGTAGGCAGCTTAGTTGGCAGCTCTTGCTTTATTAACGGATAATGAATAACTGTCGTATCGTGTCTCTTTTTCCTTTGTGACTTGAATGCAAGCCCCTTGCCAAAATCTTGCTACTCACTCAAAAGCAAAATAATTACGCTGGACTATAAACACTAAATATTTACCTCCTTGGCAAGACCGTTTGCGTCCGCTCGCTATCTAAACTATCGTTTATACAACTTTTTAAAAAAAAGTAAAAACATTGGCGAGTAAGTATATCCGTTTCTCTCTCTCTCTCTCTCTCTCTCTCTCTCTTTCTCTCTCTTTTATTTTTAAACATTTATAACCACAAGAAAGTTATGAAATCAATTAACAACTTATCGAGTATTTAAAATCAGTCAAATTTTCGCTGATTTTCTGCTAAATACGCATATTTGCCGGACGCGTTCTTTGGTAGTTTTTAGATAAACAATCAGAATGTTTAGAAATTTTTGTTAGTAAAAGTTTATACATTTTCACTATTAAA
>JAWWEQ010048812.1:0-15000 GCA_035583055.1 Torymus tubicola | reverse complement strand
TTCTGGCGAGAAAAACTAATGTCCGTTTGAGGTTATGTAGATTCGAGGATAACAAACAGGATTTTGGTCGGATCCCAGTAAGTTTTACGCATTTAGGGATGAATTACGGAAAACTTACCGGGATCCCGTCAAATGTAGGGAGGACTCGGGGAGATTTCTACACGGGAAGTACTTTAGATTTTTTTTTAAATTAATAGTATCGAACCGTGTCATGTTACACATGACAATTTTAGCATTTTTTTGCCGATTTTAATTAATTTGTAACTCCTTATAGTAATAAAGCATTTTTAGGATAGACCGTAGAATAGTTTTTTTTTTGTAAAATTTTCTCAGTTTTCTAATAATAATAATGCTTTCAAAGCCGTACGTATATATGCTTTTACTTGCATGTGTATATAATATTTTTCCAATTCCTAAAAGAATAATGAAACGATGTCACCTCAAAAATTGATAACATTGCTGAATAAAAATAAACTATATACTTTGAAAAATTTTAAAATTGCAAATAGATGTTTCAAAAACTATTCCACAAACCAGCAGCGAAAGTCGAAAAACGTATTCACATTATAGTTAGAAAATATGTATTACAATACAAGTTTCATTTTTCAGTTACCAACAAGTTTGTTAAAGTATCCATCAAATTAAAATTCTGCCACAACACTTGAGTAACACTTGAAAAAAAAACACAGAAACAAATTTAAATTTCATGATGGCACAAGTGCTAAATTCATTTTACACGTATATACATATATATATATATACACACCCACATTTAAATACATTCTCCAACGCCGAACCTGCCATAAAAACTTCCTCCACAATGCCATATTTCAACGCGCCCAATATCCCTCTTACACTTTTATTCCAGATCGGAACCTTCTCTCTCTCTCTCTCTCTCCTTTTTTAACAACCCACTCACGCACATAAACCTCTCGAAAGAATCATCGTTCTCTTACTCGTGCCGCGCTCCAACCGAAGCGCAGTACCCTTATACCTTCAGCCACAATGCAAATCGTCAAAACAACTCATTATTCCGTTCCGAAACAACGGTTCCTTCGGTATTATCCCCTCCGGGGCGCCGCCGCCACCGCCCGGATCGAATCAGCTGAATTTTCATTTAACACGGGGCACCTTATATATACGTCTCTGCCTATAGGGGCCAAACAGCTGCTGCTGCTGCTGTGCAAGTGTAAGTAATGCGCATATACGCACCATGCGCGCTGCAGATATGCGAAACGAGAGCGCGTGCGCGCGTGTACAAAAGAGAAGTCGCTTTGCATCGAGTTTCATTCGGGTACATAATAACATTGTTTCGCCAGCGTAGGGTATATATATAGTGGTTCGATAACAATATCGCTCGAGCGAGTGTATATATGTATATGCGCGGGTGAGATTGAAAAAAAGAAACGGGACGATGATTGTTATTATATTATTAAACGCGAGATTGGATCAATTTCCTCAAAAATTGCGCAGCTCTTTCAGAAGGTTGAAATTTATTACCTCTACGTATATAACTGTATAATGTGCACTTCCGTTTTTAAAGCGCATTTTTTGTTTTTATTTTATAAAAAAGCGATCTCACAAAGAGCATTTTAACCTTTCTTTTCGCAAGCATCGAGTATATAATTTGTTACTTCTATTTCAAAGGCGCGAACTGTGAATGATAACGCATGCTCGTAAACAACGGATTCGGGCGAATTCATCGCAACAATATATATATGTATACCTATGTATAATCAACCATTCATGTGTTCACTTGCGTGCATGACTTGACGTAAGTGCCCCATTGGCCTAAAGTTAATCGAGCCGAAAAAGTATGTATATAAGGGGTGCTGGTATATAGTCCTTTATGTTCGATCGTGGATTAAATCGAGCACGCGAATACATCACGCGTATGTGCGGATTAATATTGCCCACCTTATATGTATACCTCCAAAGTTTTCTTCTTTTTATTTTTCGTGTGATTTGGGTTGCGAGGTAAATGCCGGAATTGCGCAACGACGTGTGCGCACACGTTGTATAATTCATATATGGGGCATTAGACTGGAATGATCGATATGCGTACGTAAAATTTTTCGATAAATGATATTATGTGCAGTGACTATATATATATATGTGCGCGGATAGTAGCGGTGAATGCATGATATACATATATACAAATACCTTTTTACATTTGAGCATTAGAACAGTTGTTATAGATTTTATTGTAATGTAACCAGAGTGGAACACGTGATAAATAAAATTTTAAAGATATATATGCGTGTTTATATTAGTTTTGTGTTTTAACTCTTAAGTACACAAGATCGCGTGTACCGCGTGTATATTATATGCGTATAGAAGGCGATGGCATATAAAGGCACCATACGACCTCGATCATTCACCGATAACGAACAAAATTCATTCCGTTTATAAAATGCAATCCAAGTGTAAGGTAGCGCGCGCGCACTCGACATCAGCCAATGCCACCTGAACTCTGCACACACGCGTGCATATATATTACTATTACAAAATACGTATAATATGCACGCGCAGTAATGAAAATTTCGCGCTACGTAAAGGCCGCATATAGCCACAAACACACACACATGTTGTGAAATGGCTATAAGCGACTAGTTTCTGCATCTACGAAGGATTTTTAATTTTTCATAATTCGAACGCCCGCTTGTAATAATTATGTAAACGGCTGTATATGTATATATGCGTGTATGGTGCGTTAGGAGAAAAGGGGTAGGGGAATTTTATAGCCCCGAGCGGTTGTATGTGCGCTATATAGGATAGATTTTATTGTGTAATACGACGTAAGCAAGCGGCGCGCGAGGGGCGAAAAGTTGGGCAAGATCGTGGGGGAGTTTACTTTCAAGGTACCATTACGCCGGTGTGTTATATACATTGACTAGTATATAATATATAGATTTATATATTGACGGTTGTCCGAGTTACAGAGAGCGAGAGTGGTGGATATATATATGTGCGTATAAGAGGAAATTTAATTAAAATTTTTCCAGGGTGCGGAAAAACGCGCGCGCAATGAAAGGATATATACGGGAAAATGTAATGGGAAATATAGAGCGAGGCAATAGGTTTATGGAATGTAAGTTATGTGCATTGAGAATCGTAAAAAATTATTAATAATTCGGGAAATATGGTTGGAATTTCGGTGGCGAACTCGATAGATTTAATCGATAGTTATTATAATAATTTATGACGCGCGGTTCGTTTACTTTCGAAGTTGTTGGGATATTCTCAATGCTTATATTTAACTAACAATGTTTCTTCTATATTTAGAAAAATGATATACTGTTCAAATGAGGGTGCGAGCACCACAATTAGACGGAAAACTTTTAATTTATTACAAAACAATTTTCTACTTTATTAAATAAATAATGACCTAATCAATTACGACGATCACAATAATTGTACACGCCGAAATCAGCAGCGAAACATATACTTGACGCAAACGCCACTGTATAACGCCTCGATTTTTTGCTCCTCCGAGCAGGAAGAATTTTTTTGCATTGCATATATATTCATTAAAATATCATATATACTATATATATGCGCTAATTGATTATAAAATATGTAACGCCTGTGTATAAATACGAGAGCGCGCTTATATACGCATGTACATGCACAAGCATGCGATGCTGGCCAGCTATGAATATGTATAATATATATATATACATACCTACATAGAGTCGCAAACAAAAACGAAAGCTTTTAAGGCGTGAGCAAGTAATATCGGTGAGACGTAACGATCCTGTTTACGCTTTTCGCGGAGACCGTAGCGTACAATCGACGACTACATTATGAGCATATTTAGACAGGTGATAAGAAACACTTTGGCTCCGCGAGTCTCTACTGTTACCGTATACACAGTAGCGGATTAGACGTATATATATATATGTATGCGATTGTTATTGTAATAAAAAAAATAAGAAAAGGTTATCTCACTCCCTATATATATACACTCAATATTAAATCTCTCGAGCGCTATTTATTTATCCATACACACAATGTCAATAAACACCTATAACCATCAATTTAACCCTCGCACTTACAATGCGCACGTATTACGCAAGCGAAAAAATATACGTCTTCATTGTGCGAGCTGCTCACACACTTATATATATATATATATTCTCTCGTGCCTACATATACCTAAGTACACGTACACGCAGGGTGTTCGTCGAAGAAACCGGTTCGCGCGCGCGCAAATATACCAGTTAATCTCAATGTGTGTGCGCGCGCGCGATCGTTTATTTTTCACGCACGACAGAAAATGATTTCGCGCGCCATTTCGTACGTATATACATGTATATGCGCTCGTGTCATTTTCACTCTCACGTATATATGTGTGTTGGTATAATATGTTTGGAGAACGGCTTTCCGCGCGTGTATAGAGCAGCCTTTCGTTTTCCCGGAGCCTTTCGCGTTTCTCTTCGATTTGTTAGTCTGCACATGACCGTTTTCCCGTGTTGGCCACCTCAGATTAGTTGCGGTTTGGTTCTGCTCTTGTTGTAATCAGGTTTTTTTCTCTTCTTTTTTTTAAGGGATGATAATGATGTACGGGTTTGGCATTGATAAGGTGTCGATGTGCTGTATATATTTGAGATTTATCATTTTTGTCCAAGTAGTGTGTTATTGGTGAGATTAGAGGTTTGGATTGCACGTGTGTGTCAAGTAAGATGATTAAAAAGTAAATGATTTAGTAATCAAATAAGCTTGTTTAAGCAGCAATGTAAGTGTACAATGTTGTTGATAATAATAATAATTTTTTCCAACGTTTTATGTGTTTATTTATCGTGTGCATATATTACAGAAGAATTCAGTATCATGTATGTTATAGAATATTTTTTAATTTTATAGGAGTTTTGACCTAGAGAACCTATATGTTGATATTTGGTTTCAGGTGCCCTAATTAATTAAATATTATATCTGTGGATAGAATTCCGACATATGTGAAGTTCGTGAAAAAACTTTTAGATGAAATACAATAAAAACTTATAATTATTTTTTCTTGCTCAATTGACAAGCATAAATGCTCTGAGTTTCCAATAGTTTGAAACTTTGAAATATATTTTTAGATACTTTACTATTGGATTTGGATTGGAAAACTTTCGTAGGATCATTATAGATTGAATGATTAAAATTTCAAGTAGAGGCAATTTTCGATATTAAAAAATATATTATACATAAGTTTTTGATAAATCCAGTTTTTTTTTCACGTGTGAGATTCTAATACGGTATTTTTTTTTGGTATTCAAGCACATTCCAAAGTTTCAAACGAATCTGCGCTTCGAAACCCTGAGCCAGTTCCAGTGTAATTATATTAAAGTGGTGCTTATTTGTCAGTTACAATTAAAGAGAAAGTAGATTAAAATTTATAACCTCTTATTGAGGATAAAAATTTTAATATCGAAGATTTAAGATCTCCTAGTGAATCACGCATAAATGTTAATATTACGTTTTTCCTAATTCCATAAATTATTTTACTTATAATTCCTTCCAATTAGCTACTGTATACTTTAGATTTTCGCAATCAACCGACGAAGCATATAATAATTTAGAAACAATTTGATTGTACGTTTTAAATTAAAGTACAAAATAACTAATAAAGAATCAAAAAGTTCAATATAAATAATGAAATGTTGTTTTTTTTTTACGTTAAAGCACATATTTTAAAGCCCGCAAAACCATCAACTGAACTTGGCTACCCCTATTTTCTAAGCCGTGTATCTATATCCACTAGCATACCTCATTGGCACTTAGTCTCATCGTAGCCATCAAGTCACGCGTAATACAGCCACTTGACGTTTTCATTCTAGGTCAGCGAGCGCGCGCGCCCACGCACGCGCAACCCTCTCTAACGGCGCGTGCACAACCAATAATCCCCCTTCTCTCTCTCCCTCCATATACGTGTGACAACTGTTGCGCAACGAGCATATATAAGTACATAACGTGCGAGAAAGTTCATAATCCGGCGAGTGCATATAGGTGTATAGATAATATGCGAGAGTGAGAGAGAGAGCGGCGAGGAGAGCGTATTAGACGAGTACGAAAAGCATATATCCCTGGCGTATGTATACATATATATTAATTAGTGACGATGGAATTGTAAAAATGTTGCGTAAATCCCCGTGCGTGTGTAATGGATTATCTCATTTTTGCGAGTTCGTGTATATACGTATAATAAGCGCGAGCATATAGTGCTAGATGCACGAGTGATTGTACAGGTAATTTTCCACTTAGATCTTGAAAAAAATTAACCTGACACTGTGCAACTAGGGAGAAAAATAGATGTTTACCGGCGAGCGTGAGATTATCGTTCGGGAATAGCGGGGGCAAGAAAGTCGCACGAGTCGGTAAACACCTATTTTACTCCCGTATTGCACACCATTTTCTCAAACAAAGAGTGCCAAATATATTAATTTGAATTTTATAATAAATATATGAGAAATTGCAGAAAAATAGAATAAAATAAAATTTTTTAATATATTCAACGAAATTAGAAAAAAATGCAAAGAATGCTAACTGTCAACTTCGTCTTGACATATTTCAAAATATTAATTTTAAATAATCTAAAAAAAATCACCAGCCCCTCTGGCATAAAAAAAGAAACGTTCTCACAAAGTTTCAAGGGAATCTTTTTTTGTATACACACACCTATATATTATATAGTTATAACAAAATGCTTATGAATCCCCTGCTTGCGCCCCCTCAACTCACCTCCAGCGTTCCCTTCAAAATAATGTAAAAATGTGATTGGCTATGCGGTTTTCTTGAAAGAAATGTGAAAGGCTTCTCCTCGCGTTCTCTCGCTATAACTTCTATATTTTTCCACTTTCAAAAAGATCTAAAGAACAACAAATTTTTTATTCTTTCCCTAACTCAAGTAGAAAGTTATCCGTAGAATCGCTCATATATAGGGATGTAAAAAGTTTAAAGAGCCCTGGAATCCGGCTGTCGTGTAACAACGCGCTGTGTAGTTTTTTCCCTAAATCTTTCGCATAATGCGTAAATATACTTATATATTTACACGACGGTCATATTGTGCAAATGACATGTGTATATATACATACATGTAAGTATAAGGGTACGAACGTTTAGCAGAGTTAATTTAACGGGCGGAGCGAGCGCGCGCGAGCGTCATTATGCTTTTTTTTACCTTGTTTATGCAATTAAGCTACTAAAAACGCAGCTATTCAATGAAGAAAGTTATATATTATACACGCGGGCGCGCAGGAACAAGTTACACGCCACGCGGTATCTGCTTTAATAGCACGAGCTGCTTGGTTAATTATGTGAAACCTGTGCGCGAGTACGGTATAGCTATATGTAAGTAGTTTCACTAGGGATTCAAATTACCAAAAGTGCAGCTTTTTTAATTAACTTTCCCAAAACTTCCGGTACCTGCAATGCAACTATTTTTTTCTGTATACATTTAATTGAAAGTCACACTTTAACATATATAGATTTGAAAACAATCGATTTTAAATTCGAACAGTGCAATTAGGTATAATTAAAATCGTCTGATAAAATTACGCGAATTAGACAATACTCGGGGTAATTATTATCGAATACAAACCTCTTTCTCCGATTTGTATTATGCTATAGTACAACTCGCACGCGCGCCTAATTATTTCCGTAAATTTAAATTATTTATTAGATAATCACACGCACGGTGAGCAATAAAAACTTTATTACCCTTTCAAATGTCAGTCGATATCTAGAGCACTAAAAACTATACGTAATCGTATATAGAGCCTCGCGAACGCGTGCACCGTGTAATTGCATTACGCTTATATATATATATATTACTTACATCTTCGTTTCCACAATATATCTATATATACATACCATTCGATCTCAATAAGGTTTTTTTTATTCCTCGGGGAATTTCACTTTCGCGCGTCTGGTCTCATTAGTCCGACGCGCGTCTCGATTGTCTTTTCCATGGCAGCGGCGGCGGCCTTTAATCGACCGGGGGAATAAATTGCGACTTTGACTTTGATGGGAATCGACCGGCAGATTAACACGTTGCATTAGCGCATGCTGTGCTTGTTGTCTGTGTGCATGTGTATATGTATACACGTCCCGTGGGGTTTTCGTTAGCTTTACAGCTCGGTGAGGTGTGGATATATTGCAGGAATGAGGTTGCTTTGTAAGAATTCACCGATATTTAGGGAGAATGATGTTCATGAAAAGTTGATGATTGGTCAGTGGTTCAATAGGTTTCATAAGAATTAGTGAAAAAATTTGTATTCAGAATGAAAAATGTTTTGAACGTGCTAAACGCCAATGTCTCTATGAGGTTAATAATTTCTATGAAAATGACTTGATTCTCACTATAATTATACTCACTATACTGATATCACTATAGTTTATTTTAATATAATGATTTATATTTAAATCAATTACAATTCAAGCAAAGTACTATTTGATGCGAAAATTTTCTAATTTTCAAAAATTTACGTAACAACTCGTAGCCAAAATGAGGGAATTTCCTGCATTTATTAACTAAATTGTTATATTAATGCGGGTCTATATGTAGAAAATTTATTCATATCATTTATTAAACGTAGTAATTTAGCGGTAGAATCCGTGGTGTTCATGAAAATCTATCATAGATTATCATGAAATTCGATACAAGATAACAAAATACCGCGACTGGTTTTGCAATATATACTTACACGTATAGATGCAGCTTGTAACTATTTTTTCGTCTCGATTTTCAAAACTCACACTACATATTTACACTAATTTCCTTTCACCTTTAAACTGTTTACATAACAACCATTCACCCATGCAAATATACACCACAATCACGCATTTTTCTATACGCACTTAAATTCTTATATTTTTCTTCACCAGCAGTCACCTTCCGGCGCTTTTAGTCGTTCTGCGCCCCAAGGAAAATCTATATAGTATACCCTCGATATATTCGATTGCAATACGATACGGCAAGATTATAATTTCCCAATCCACAACCATTAACCGATAAACCCCTATTATATTAAAAAAAAGGAATCCACATATAATGGCACACAAACATCGTTCATATCATGGCTATAATCCATGGAGAAATCACTGCGGGGCAGGAGAGAAAATTACTCAGCCGTTATAAGTTAACACCTAATCTTGTTTACGTGAAAATCTCTCTGCTCGAGACGAAGTGAAAAAAAAAGAATTTTGACGTATAACATTCCTAAGAAAGTTACTCAGGCATCGAAACGAGCTCATATGAGCCTCCCGTATGTATACACATACCCCTTGTCACGTCAACTACAGCAGGGACGTAATCTTCTGCGTCGAGTGAGAGAAGAGGACATGTGTGTGTGTATACGCAGAGGTCGTTGGGACAAGTGCGCCGTTTACGCAAGTATCGTATTATTTCACGCGCGCTGCGGTATCGCGTTTCTACGATTCGGTCGCTTAATTTATGTAATTAGCGGGGGAGTGTGGATGGGTGAGGTGTGGTGTCTTTTTTTTGTAATTTGGGAATGCGGGAGAAGCGCGAGCTGGTGACAAATGCAAAAAAGGATATTCATTTTAAATGTTGATTGGATTAGCACTCGAAAGTGTCCGCTTGTTAGCAAGAATAATAATTTTCTTTCTATTCTTGGATATAAGGATATGTTCAATATATATTTTAGTTTTGATTTATTGGTTTTCGTGGATATTCCGTTATACTTACATCGAGAACAAATAAAACATTGAAAAGGCGATTTCGATGGATTTAAAAGTGGTTTAGTTTTTATAGTCCATTAAAGTGTGCCGAATTTTGTTTAATAACATTTTATAGCTTACTATAACAACTGAAAAGGCCTCAAATCGATTTGAAAATTTCGTTCACAAAAGCAAAGGGAAAGATATAATGATACCATTCTTATACAAGTTACAAGCATCAATCGTCTGCACTCTCATGTGTGCATCTAATTTACTAGGGGAGACTCGGACAAAACTAAATACCCAATCAATAAAAAAAATGCTCCCTCACTGCCCGATTTGTTCGCTAACCCAGCGCCTGGCACGCCGCAACCTAACTTACCGTCATTCACGGCGTGGTTGCATGTAGTTATAATATGCACAGAGTAGTGGCAAATCCCACACCTAGGAAAGAAAATATACACTATACAAAATTTATACGCTAAAGTCATAATTATTTAACAGTTGATACATTATTATATTAATACGCAAGTACCTCGTATTCGGAAAAAGCAGTTATAGATTGTGAATCTTTTCTTGCTCAATTCATCGTACAACACAATTACATTGAGTAGTAGTGCAACGAACTTTATTTTTTATGACAAAACAACAGAACGCTATATATTTATTGCTTATAACCGTATTTATATACATTGAAGATCCTCCTTTATCAAAGCACGCGACCGCTATATCCATTGAATATAGTGCCCGAAGGCGCACGTGCTACATTCTCCGTAGAAAAACCTAAATAAACCCGCTTACTTTTTGGAAATTGTTCATTACAAATAGTGTTACGTATGTGTGTGTGTGTGTGTGTGTGTAGTAAGCACTACATCATAAGTCCGATCGGGTTGCATCGAGCGATATGAAAGACACACATCGTTTAAATTGCGTTTATGAATTTATTTGAAAGTTCTCATTCGTAACATTATTTAAGATATTTCCGAAGGTATCCAATTTTGTCTCGTAAAAAATGTTTTTAAAAGAAAGATACAAAGAAATATTTTATTAATAATTATATGTACGAAGTCATATTCGACAAAACAATTCTTAATTTTTTATGTAAATATACAAGGAAAATTGCGAAACGAAATTACTTTGATGCATTTGTTATGGTATATATAAATAATGATTTAACGTACTTACTGAAAAAATAATATCCTTGTAGCAAAATTAAACGCACTACAATTGTTATAATGTACCTACACGATCTTATTGTGAACTTGTTAACATTGTTCTCTTCTAAAATCTACGTGAGACTATTGTCGAGATACCGAACGTAAGTATGTAGAATGATAACAGAAATATTCATGAAGAAAATATATGGGTATTATATAAATGCCCTAGAATCCGGTTTTACCCCTTACAAATAGTAAAACGGTTAACAAATTTAATGGGATACGCATGGCGCGCGTTACCCTGCGTGAATCCACGTTAGAAATCGTCGACACGAGGAATTCCCTCCACGAGTGTATATATAAATATTCATGAGAAAGAGGCATTTTAATTTTCGGCGAGCGCGCACGCGCGTGTGTGTAATGAGTTTCTTAAACAGTTTATTAAAAAGCTATATCGGCTCGATTATCCGATTATTAACGTCGACTCGTCCGTTTTACGTTCTGGTTATATATATATATATAAAAGTTGTCAGCGCTGAATTTTAAATAGCCTATACAGCGACTCGAGCACGATTGATTAATTGATAAGGATTAGAATTTTCGGCGGACAACTCGTTTTGTAGAATTTCGTAGTTTCTATTGGCTTTCGCTATATATATATGTGTCTAATAGACGATGGGAGCCATGTGTGCGGTTAATTTGATTGAAGATCAAAGAAAGTGCCATACACGTGAGCTTGTACACGGCAGTGATGGCCATTAAAAGTGCGATAAAAGATACTGTTTCGAATGCAGAATGTTAGCTTAATAGAGTCGTTAATATACAGATATATATATTTGTGGCTAATATATAGTTTTTACTATTTATGAAATGTTTTTCTTGTGTAACACAGGCGCGCGCGTATAGTGACGTAAATATTTCGTAATTTTTCGCTTGACACGGTCTATACAACTGCGGTTGCCGCTCGAATTCATTTTAAATTTATAGCGATATTCGTATATATGCGTAACTATATATATATAAAATCAACTGTAAACTCTAACTACGAATAATGTTCACCTACATTTTCATCTTATATATACGTGCCATTACATTCCTATATATACGTTCACATCTCAATCCAACTTCCATATATGTATATAAAAATACGTAATATACGACCGCCGCCTACAAATTAACCCATTATACCCCGGCAAATAGAATTTAATTAAAAAATTTTCTATATACACGAGCCAAATGGGCATATATATGTAATGTGCTGTATAAAAACTTGCGTGTATAGGCTAAGCCGAAACTGTCGAAAATCTTATTTTAACGATTGTCATAAAGCTGATTAAGAATGCTATATATATTCCGCGAACAGCACGCGCGAGAATCGTCTACGAAATTAAATAGCCATAAAGTCGACGAAGAAGAAAGCGGTCTATTAAGCCCAATCAGATTTCCTCTGTGTAAATAACTTACGATGAAGTTGTTAGAAAGATGCCCGAGCCGCTGAATTGCTCTGGCATTAAAACGAACGAGTATATATAGGCTTCTCTGTAATCATGCCGTTCTATCGTATTGTATCCACACACATATAAATACAATAGGGAATAAAACGTGTCTACTAAAACTGCGTATACAACTATTTTCTCAACCAAAACTACGTTCGTCTCTATATATATACACGTGGACGCACGCCTATACGTTTAAAAATCGACGTTTAATGAGCGATATGACACGCAAACCATTATCCTCGACCGCTAGATCTATATAATTTATAACGCGCCACCGGCGCATCGTGCTAGAATAACTTCGTAGAACTAGAAAAGCCCCATCTCTCTTTTCATTTATTATAAGCCCTATATACGCGAACAGAGAGCGAGAAGCGAAAGGTTCGAAATTACCGGCAATCTGCCCCGAAAAAGTACATAAATCTTTGGTAAAACGAGCTCGAAACTGTACGCGCGCGCGTCTCATTTCGTGCCATCTGCGGCAAGAACGAAAGAGAGAGAGAATATTACGGGGGTTTTTGGATAATTACGCGTGTGGTGTGAGCTTCCCTCTTCGTTCTGGCTGCTTAATTGTGTATATAAAAATTGAAGCGCGCGCGCGTCGAGTGAGAAAGAACCGAGCGCCGCAGTTATAATTAAGGGTGGCGCCCCGCGCGTTATTTATGCGCTTTTCACGTGTGTGTCGGGTTAATGATATTCGGCGTAAAAAGTGTCTCGGTTGGTATATACTGCGGCTATTTGGTTACATATATTATTTTTTCATCGCCAGGAATATAACGGGACCACGCGTTCGTTTGTGTAAAATAGCATATCACAAGGGTGGTTAAGAAAAAAAAACGGCGATATCAGATAATTTAATGCATAAACAACAGGATGTTATTATGCTTTGCTCGCAAAATAATAATAATAATAAGTGCAAACTATTTTCACATCGATTTATAATTACACATCGCGAGTACCCCTCAAACACTTTCAAACGCACGCAGTCGCGGATTGTAACTACGTCAGCGCGTCAGGGTCGCCATAAATCTCCCCATCACTTCTTTCTCTCTCTCTCTTGCTCCAAAATATCAATCCAAGTAAAAAAAAAAAGAAAAGAAAAAGAAAACCATAACCCTAACCCATACACACACTCACGTTCTCTTCCCAATTAGAAAACAGCCTTGGCTCTTTCTCCATGTAGCAGCAGCGCGCAGGAGCAGCTCTCTCGGTCCGAAATAAAAAAAATCTCTCCTCTCGCGCGAGCACACCGGGCGCGTGGCCGAGTGGCAAGGCGCGCGTGCCACATATAATAAGTGTGCGTTGTGTGTATATATATATATATGTGTACGTGTGTGTGTGTATCTTACGTTATAGAAGTAACGTGTGTGCGTGTTTGTATAAAACGGGCGGCCCGTCGCCTCGATCGCGCGCGCGCGCACGCAGCACGTGTGTTATATAGCCGCGGCGGTCCGGTTTTGTCCCTTTTGTCTCTAGAGAGGAAGGGAGAGAGAGAGAAACAGAGAGTTGCTCCCCTAACGTAATTCGCTGAATACTTTCGGTTGCGCGAAAGAGAGCTTTATATCAAAGGCTAAGGTTGGTCGACACCGAAGATACCTATTGTAATGTGCTTAATGAATTTTTCTTAAAATATTGTTGTAGATCATTTATTTTTTAACGTAAGTTTATACTTTTGCAAGCGTTACTGTAGCGTTAAGTACTCGTCATTTGTTGTAATAGTAATATTATTCCAATTAATGCACTAAAATATTATCATAATTTAATGTTACAGGGTAAAATAACAGTTTTGGATATACTTAATAAAATAATCATTACTTGCGCATTTCTTCCCTTGTGTCTTATTTTCTTATTTTTTAAAGTATTAAGTGCTCTAGATTTTATAGTGGTGCATCTGACGGATTATAGAAGATAATATAAGGAGAAGTGATATAGTATAATAGGGAGATGGTTATGCTCTACCTAGTTTGTGAAAGATCGTTAAAAAGTTTCACAACTATATACCATTAATCATTTAAGTATAAATATTTACCTAACGATTAATTCTCTTTTTGTATTCCACATATCCAACATAATTTTCCGAAGTTGCTCTCGTATTGTAAAGCCACCTTAAATTGATAAAAAAAGAAACTTGCGTTACCACAAACGTGTATACCATACGCGTGTGCTCGCTCGTGTATATCCGCACACTTATACGCGCGCGCGCGCGCGATTGAAAAAAACGAGAGATAGAAAGCCGGGCGCGTCGTCCGGTCCTCTCTCTCTCTTTCTACTCACGATTCGGGTACAGTCGTTCGGACGAGAACCGCAAAGGGGAAAAAGAGGCGACGAATCAAGCGCGCGCGCGCGAGAGAGAGAAAGAGAGAGGAATAAGAATAATGAAAGGATTTGGCGAAAGAATAGAGAGATAAAGAGGGGGAGAGGGAGAGAAGCGACTCGAAACGCACGGACAAAAAGCGAGGCGCGCACAGAACGAGAAAGGGTTAATGGGAGGGGAACGAGTCGGGGAGCGAGATAGAGAGAAAAAATTCCGGATTTGAAGGAGGGCGAGAGAGAGAGAGAGAGAGAGAGAGAGAGAGAGAGAGAGAGAGCAAGCGAGAAGAGAAGAAGAGTGTCGTTAATAATCGCAAGGGAATTAATGTGAAGGTTGGTGTGCTGTATATGTAAGGGACTGCGAGTTGCAG
>JAWWEQ010048811.1:0-13750 GCA_035583055.1 Torymus tubicola | reverse complement strand
ATATGAAGGGGTCCTGGGTGGCATTTGACATCGCTAATTTTTTAGTCGCACGATGGCATGCCCAGGATGCAATAACACAATTAATTATTTGTCTCATAAGAGGATGCGCGGTTGTTAGAGTTTTTTGAGCGTTTTTGCACCCTGTACATCCCCCACATGCAAAGGTTCTGGGTAGAATTTGACATCGCCAACTTTTTAGTAGCACCACGGTATGCCCAGGCGGCAATAACAAAAAAAACAAATGGCTCCTAAGCCGATGCGCGATTGATAGAATTTAGTATGCATTCTCGCACCTCCTACATCCCCTATATGAAAGGGTTCCAGATGGAATTTTACATCGCCAATTTTTACATAGTCTCACGGAATGCCTAGTAGGCATTAACAATATAAGCATTAGTCCCGTAATAAAGATTAGGGAGAAAGACTTAGCTGACTTTAATTAGAGAAAAGGCCAGAAGAAATGTGGAACACTCCCTGCCAAGTTAGGAGCAAACTGTGGAACAGCCACCTGTTGATCTCAACACAGTAAATTCAGTGTAGTTATTTGCTTTTTCTATAGAAAATTTCCTGTAGAATACGATGCTGAAACCCGCATCCCGAATTACAGCTAAAACCGTAAACTTACGTTTTTGTATATTTAGCCATTTAACTCTGCGAAATATGTTTGACGAACGTAGGCCACATAAAAAAACCGAATTCCCGACCAGTTTTTTGGTTTAAGAAAAAAAGAATTAATATTTTAAAATGTTAACTTATAAATTTATAAAGATTACTTTTTAAATAATTTTTTAATATAATAATCCAGAATAAAAGGAAAACGTTTTAGCTTCAAAACTGAACAAAGAAAATACATTAAATGATTAAATATTCATACATGTTATTTTCACATATATAATTTGCACATGCACGTACATGTAAGAAAATTTTAAATGCTACTCACGAAGTCAAATCGCGCGCTAATCTTAAGTGTAAAGGGACGCCGCAGACGCTGCGTGACGTTGCTGAACGACGGCTGCGCGGGCCGCGGGCCGGCACTGCTTAAGCTGTCGTCTGCTCAGTACCACATGTTTTGGTTTTCCTTCTCGGTCGCCCCATGTCGAGGTTAGCCGCGGTGTTTTCACAGATATACAGTTGTATCTTCTCTTCGCACAAAAATTCAATCAGCTGAATATTATATAAGTATAAATAAACTGAATAAAACTAGTTGAGTGTAAAGAAATTACACTAAAGAGTGTAAAGAATAGATACTTTGTGCTTTGTGATATTTTCTTTTTCAGATCCAGAGCACTAATCACTGTTAGATGGCATCCAGACAGTTTTCAAAAAAAGTTGACTAATTATAATGCATATGAAAATAATTAAACTGGTTAATAGCTGTAGCTCCTTGCTGTGATAGCATTTGTCTAGTAAGTCTGCAGCTATTATTTTCTTCTATTCAACCGTTCTTTTCTAAATAAAGCATTTTTCATTTTTCCTTGTACTAATCAAAATGTTTCCTCACATATCTCATGCACTGTAACTTTTTCATTCCTTTTTTTTCACATGATTTGCTTTCACAACATTAGACTACGTTTCAGAATAACTATTTCCACTATATATATCTTTCTTGTGATCTTTTCAATATTTAGAGTCATATCACCATTTCATATTCTGTCAGCTGAATTCAAATAATTCATTTTATAGATGAGGTTGTGCATTACTTTACTAGTTACACTAAACTAGTAATAAGTAAATACTGTCTGAACCGTATTTTGACAGCTCCATTAATCAGGTTATGTGTGCCATAATACAGAGCATGTAGTGGGATATATTTTTTATTTAACAATCATAAATTATCATTACTAATATATTTTTTATGTTTCAGGAAAAACAAAAAATAGAGCCATTCAGAATAATTAAATTTTGAGAATTAAGAAACTTTTTTTTAAAGGCTTATTTCTCAAAATCTAATATTCTGAGCTTTGGCGTTACTTTTTTTAATGTTAATGGGACAACGTGCAAATTGCTTGTAATATGTCTCTCTTTGGAAGTAAGCTATGAAATTACAAAATTTTTTTAAATAAGTATGTTTTTTATGCTTAAAACCACAAAAATTTATGAAAAGTCAAAAAAATAAGGGAAAAAAGGCAGTTTTTGCTATAAAAAATACTTATTTAAAAACATTTTGTAATTTCATAGCGTACTTCCAAAGAGAGACATATTACAAGCAATTTTCACTTTATCCCATTAAAATTCATCAATTAGTTTAAAAAAAAAGTAACGCCAAACTTTATTTTTTGAAAAACTTATAATTGTGTGAAAAATAAATTTGAAGTTTTGTAAAGTGGCCTTAGGTAATCAAAATAAGTGGTATTTTTCTATACATATGTATTTTTATAATATTAATATGTTATTTATCTTTTTCAGGTGATTTTGGCCTGAGAGCCATTAGGTAGGTGACCACCTTAAGTACAGTGAGTGTGGAGAACAAAGTGCAGAATTTTCTGATGTGTTTGGGGTCTCTTTAAAAATAACATTAAAGTGTATATCTTGTGGTTCGGTGGCTGGAGAAAGTCATTCAAGCTCTCGTACAAAAACAAAGCTCGGTCTCCTTATATTTAGTGAACCATAGACTGAGAGCAGCTTTGTGTTAGCATGAATATGGATTGTTTATCGAAAAATGCCTTTCATTTGCTGTTGATAGCACAACATAATAAAGAAGCCAGTGCTGTCAGGAATATTATTCTCCAAACAGCTCATGAGAAAGTTCATGAAGCACACAATATTTAATTGTCCAGTAGTGGTTATTGTGATATTGCAGTATCGTATGATGGCACATGGCATAGAAGAAGCTACAAGTCACTGCATGGCATTGGCTTGGTAATCGACATTCAAAGTTTTGTTTAAGCTGCTCTATTTGCTGCTGCTGCATTTCAGCCAAACTCTGAAGAATTTATTGAATGGGAAGCAAACAACAATTTTTCAGGCGAGTATGAAATAAATTCCACAGGATGTTCAGAGGCAATGGAAGTCAACACAGCAGAAATTATCTGGATGCGCTCCACAGATTCTCAATTTTAAGAAAGTGTCAGAAGTATTTGTCTCCAGGAAAAGGGTAGAGACGACTGTTGTCAATGCAGTGTCTGAATACAACAATGGTCTTGTAAAGACTCAGTTGATGAAACACACATTGAGAATTGGTGAAGTTCATCAAAGTACTTCCAGATTTGCTGAGCAATGGGACACTGTAAGAGAGCCGAGGCAGTCAGAAGCAGCAACATCAGAAAGAAAAGTAGTACGTACAAGAAAAATATATGGGCAGCTTCAGAACAAAAAAAAACGATTCCTTTGATGAGATAGGAGATTTTTAAGTTAAGAAAAAAAGGCAGTAAATATAACCAAACCTGTCACCCCGGGTAAGTCTTACTACTTTTAAATTATGTTAATCTTTAAATGTATTTTTCTAATACCTTAATTTTATGATATTCAAAATGTTCTCTGTGTTTTAAATATTTCTCCACCTTACCGATTTTATTGCACATATTCTGGAACTAATTTAGAAACTTTTCTTGAAAATATTTTTTTGATTTGCTTTTTTTAGTTTTAGTTCAAGATTAAAATGTCATTAAAATTCAAAAAATGTTGATTGTTTTTTATTTTAAATTTAGTTAATTTGACTGCATAAAAAAAATATAAATTTAAATTTATTTATTTCTTGAAGGATTTTCAGTATTCGGTTTTACAAATATAAACTTAAAATCCCAGGAAGATAAATTTTTAGACAAAAAAGTTTGAGACGCAGGGAGTGATTTAATAGTAGTTTTAGGGATAAATCCAAATGTAATGAATAAAAATTCATCAAAATTGGCAGAGAATTATGTTTTTTTCGTGTTAAATATGCTGGTCTATGGCAATTTATATTTTATTAAATATAACAAATTTTTTTTTCGACTATACTCTACCCTTAATTCATTTTTGCTATTGCTTCCATTATCTCTGTTCTGTCGAACATTATTTTACTTATAAAACCTTCCTCTTTTTGTATTTATCAAATCAAATTTTTTTACTTCATTTTACATCAAGCAAAATTTGGACATATTCAAGGAATACGTCTAGTCCTTCATTCTAACATAGCATCAGATTACAAAACAGAGATAATAGAAGGATTGGAAAAAATTAATTATATTTATTTAACAAAATTTTGTTACCTAATGCTGTTATTTAATTTTTTTGTATTTTATATATTTAGTAAACATTGCATTAGTATATATTCGATATTTAAAGTTTCTCTACATTTCCCACTGTAGAAAGGTATATATTACAATTATAATAGTGAAATATATAAACAATATCTCAACTATTAAAAATCAAATGAAAATAAGTTAAATTTTATTACAAAAGTATATTTAATTTCTTCTGATAATTTCATTATTTCCGTTACTTTAGTATTATTTTAGATTGAATAGCTGAAATCATTTCTCTTCTTCAAATAATCAATTTTATTTATGTTATATTTAATTTATTATTATATTATTATATTGTTACATTTACCTTTTTACACCACTTATGAAGAGAAAATAGTTAAACATTGATAAAAAAATTAGGAAAATGGTTATATACTCTTTCTTACTTATGCACAAAATCTTTTACTTTACTTTACATCAAGACAAATTTTGATAAATACAAAAAAAATAAATCTAGTCCTGTAATTTTTATTAACAATTTCAATTAATAATTTTATTTTTGTTGATATTATTTTGTTGCATAGTATAAGGAAATCTTAATAATCAACTTCAATTTTATTTTTAAATATAATGTTTTTCAGCTCACGAATTTCTCAGAAAGCCCAGATTAACAATTGATATAAAAAATTAAATGTCTTTTTTACTTACTTTCGTCGTCCATGTTGGATAGCTAATATACTTGTTTATTGCCTGACTCAATCATTAATTTTTTAACATGAAAGATTAAAGATTGTAGTAAAGAAGACAACCAACATCAGTGAGTCAATTAATGTACTTCTTTATCTTCTTATTCGAAAAGGCATTTATCCAGAAAATCTTCTCTCTTAAGGTGTCACAAAGGAGACAACCAATATTTATGAGCGAATGTATAACTTTTTTATCTCCATCTCCACATCGAAAAAGGATATAGCAAGGTGACTCCACATAAAGGATACTATGTGCAATGACTTTGCTGTAGGTATACTCCCATTATACGTATTACTATAGGTATACTCTCATTATACGTATTACTATAGGTACACTCCCGCTATCCCACAAACAGAGAAAAAATTTTTCTGGGATCCCAGAAAAGCTTTAAATATTTTTTAAAAAAGTTTCCCGGTTCCCAAAAATTAGGAGAAAATATTCCTGGCATCCTAGAAAAATAATAAATAATTGTTTTCAGGATCCCAGAAACTTGCGGTACGTATATTATCAGTCCCAGAAAACTTCATCCCAGAAACTTGTGATACATATATATATATATATATATATAGTAGATATACGAATTGAAACCTTCGAAGAGATCTCAACGCATAAATTGGTACTTTTGAAGAGATTGCGGCATTTTGAAGAACCTCCTCAAATTTCCAAAGCAAGAATTGCGACTTTTGAGGAGGAATCTATAGCCCCTTTTCCCAGAGTCAGTAACTCCAGGGTGTATTATTTCTTTAGTCACGTGGTATGAACTCTGAGCGGTTGGTTACAGGCGGTACTGCCGATTTTCGACAGCGACGACCGCCTCGACAATCCACGTTCTTCCGAGAAGGTCCCCGGCGTGTTTACGTTCTAATAACACGTACAGCACGAGAGGGGGCCGGTCAATTTGTGGACAATGTGTTCCACCGCTTTCACTCCGGCATCGCGGCGTAGTCGGCGCATTTTCCATAAGTACATAGATGATGCTATCTCGACTAACTCCGTCGATCCGCGTTAAGTAGAAACGAACCGAAGTTATGGTACCGCTCCACGCGACAATCAAATTTCTACTTCTCTTTACTTAACTGTTAACTTATGCGTACTTCCTCGCGGTAGTGCCTATATACAGGGAGGAGCGACGGTTTAATCCTGATTGAGCGTCGTACACTCATTACAAATAAAACACAAAATTATATATAGTTAAGGTAAGACCAAAAAAAGGGGGGGAGGAATCGACCAATGAGAGAGTGGCGTTCCAGTTTTGATTATATCCGATCACTCTCCGAGGCCAAGGGGTCTCAGCACACGGGTTCGCGGAAGGTCGCTGGGTCAGCGAAAGAGTCCAATCAGCATAACGTAGCAATACAACAATTTTCTCATGGAATACATAATAGACTGCAAATCTATCGCTCGCAAAGATGGCTAACAACTTGTTGACTCGCAGATTCTGGGTGATGCCAGCAGTCAGCTGACAGTTATTGGCTGGCCGGGAATTCTCGATGGTGGGAACGGCCGCTCCTTTTCGCTGAAGAAATAACGGATCTGAGGGAGCGGTGGACACCTCAGGACGTAACAGACGCCTGCAGACTTCGAGTCAGCAGGTCAGCGGAGGTGAATAAGAAATTTCTCACGGGTGGTTTGGCCAATCGAAAGACAATATCCTATTCAAACTGGCCAATCAGTCATGGGTAAGGAGACATTGTGGTGAGACGATTCACTCAAAAAATGCGAAACAGTCCCAGTCAACCTACGAATGAAGCAACACATCTAGCTAAACCGAGGACTCCGGTTGAATTAGAACATTTACAAGTCATTTTTTTTTGCTTGATCACGTGTTAACTTTTGTAAGGTTTTGTACTTTTATAAGTTTGTGTCGAATCACAATTTGTACAATTTTGGATTTCTGGTGATGGAACATTTCAGCGTAAGTTGTAAGTTAAAGTACTTTAATTTTCCGCAAACTTTTAAGTCCGGAAAGTAAGTTTGTTTTTTATACGTTTTTTTTAAATTTGTAATCGGTTTTTTTTACGCACCTCAATAAAGTGAGTTCATTTTTGTACGAGTTAAAAAAAAAATTATTTGTAATCGTTTTAGTTGCGCACGTCAATAAAGAGAGTACAGTTTCTATTTTTTCCCGTTTTTATTTGAAGCAAATAAATTTAATTTTATATATATTTTTTGCATGCATGAATGTTCCTCTCCTTTTCCATTCTCGGAATCCGGATATCCGTGGGCTAAGGATCCCCACATTGGTGACCACGACTACGCTGAGGAGGAGGTCTGCAGGCGTGAGCCTGTTTTACGGTGTTCTCGCTACCTCCGTCGCCTACGACGCACCGTCCTTGCCACTAATACTTACCTGTACTCTAGAGTCACATACGGGCCGCTGCAGACTCGTCATTGTGTTGGCACGCCGGCATATTCAGAAAATCTCGACCTTTAGCAACTATCCGCAGGATAGCGGGGGGGGGGGGGGCTGACTAGGTGGTAGGCTTTGTGAAACAGCTGTATAATATAGGGAGAAATATATATGTAAGAGAAATTCTTAACTGACATATGGTTTTAGAGTCGTTCTATGGATTTTCCGCGTTCTTTATTCGAATGACAATCGAATAATAAATAAGTATGTGGAGCTGTTATACGTTTAACAAGGTACAGTCCTTCATAAATGTTAAAGAATTTCACTATTTTACGATTTCCGGCATCGAATACATTTGGTGCTTTTATCAATACGAGATCATTTTCGTGTAATTGTAAATGTTTTTGAATTTTTCTTTCTTTCCTTTTGCGGAATTTGTGTGCACAATCACATGCTATAAATATTTGTCGCTCGCGTGAGTCCTTGTCTGTCGGTATAAAAGACAGATATTTCGCCCATATTCTAGTAGGCTTAAAATGCAGTTCCACTGACGTGAATCCTGTAGTATGGCATTTCATTAATTATCGGCCATATTATATCGACATATCTCATCCTTATTACATACGAATGTACGGAAAAAACGGCCTATTTCTCTGTGCACGCGCTCCACAGGATTTCTTTGCGCGTGACGAATCGAAAAGAAAATTGGATAAATCCCTTCACTTTTTAGTTTTTTAATCCATTTTTCGGTTTGTCAAGATTTGGTAATATAATCAATAAATATTTTACGGATATTTCTCTTGAAATGCTCAGTTAGCTTCAAAATAAATTGTGCTTCGGTATAGTCTAACTCTAATTCATTAGCTAAATCGCAAATGTTTGTAGCATAGTTTACGTGGTACATCGGTCCTGCTGGATTATATTGATTGTACTCGATTTTACGTTTTGCCGCGCGTTGAACGTTTGTGTTTCAGTACCGTATATTAAAACGTTCCAGAAATTCATCAAAAGATTCTATCTTGGTTTCGTTAACGTACGATCATTCCCTGGCTTCGTCGTGGAGGGCTTGAAAAATTAGACATAACAATTAATCGAAATTTGGCTGCACTACATTTAAGTATTTTTCAAATTCAGACAGGAATTTTATGGGTTGTGTTCTCAAGACCTGGAAGTTTGGAATTTCGAGTTTTACTTTGTGCGATGCTTCGCTCATCCTCGTAGACGCGTTCAGAGGAGATTTTTTCAAGTTTTTGTAGTCTCTTTAAGCGCAGAGATTTCGTTAAGCAAGAACTTTTTTATAGTGGCGACAGAAGAGTCGACATAGCCCTGATCTTGGTCACCATCTTTTTGCCCAGATAACTTTGAAATTTTTTCGATTCAAGCTCTTTCGCCGTCATGATGTTTTGACCCTTTAGTACTTTAATTTCATTTTTTGATGTAATAATCTCTATGTTTCAGTGCGTAAATTTTCTACTGATGTAGAGAGTGTGTCAAATGTCTCGTTTATCTGATGCTTAAAGATGGCTACTAGAGGTACTTTCAGACTTGGTGAGCTTGTCTCGTCCAGCTCCTCTTCGAAACCTACCATTATTTTGTTGTTAATTTTGATAATTTACATGGGTTTTTGCATAAAAAAATAATTAATCCAAAAATTTAAAAACTCCAGAGCTTTGTGCCATTGGTGGATGGATTTTAAGTAAATTTCACTCTACCCCATGACACCCCATTAACAATCACGTCTTGACTATAAAACTTTTTCCACTTCCTGAAACATATAAATACTTATTCTTAGTTAATATTTTAAATGATTTTCTATTAATTTTATAAGAAAAAATGTAGCTTACCATTGTTCTGTATCAGCACGTACGGACTCAAGCTGTCAAACAGTACAGTCAGTATTAACTAGTTAAACATCTTAAATACATCAATATAACTGGGAAAAGACAGGTTATGGACTCTCGCATTTGCTGCTCTTACCAGCTCGCTCGCACCCGCTGGCTTGCACTTCGTATAACTCTAGATACGCGGTGTTCTCACTCTCTCCTCTCTCTCTCTCTCTCTCTCTGTTCGACGCACGTGGTGTGGAGGCTCTCATGCCTCCACTACTCACTCACATACTCGACACGATACACGAACACGATAAAAGAATTCGAGGGGGAGGGGCGTCTGTGGGGACAGAGAGTGTTCTCGCGCAGCCATCTCATTTGTCACTTACTCACTAAGATTATAATTAACAAAGTTTTCTACAAGTTGACTTCTACAATTATTGTACCGCCCAGGCGCCATTCCAATAAACTTCAAAAATATATAAACTTTTAAAAATTTTAAAAAGTTTCTACTTTGATAAAGTAGACATTCTGGGGTTCATTCTTTGGAAAAATGTAAAATGCTTTTTTTACTCCTTACAGTTGGTAGGATAATTTTTTCTCCTTTTTAAAAGTAAAATTATAAAAGTTTCTACTATTATAAAGTACAAATTCTAGGGTTTACTCTATGGAAAAGTATAAATTTTTTTTACACTTTCCAATTGGTGAAATAGTTATTTCTATTTTTTTAAAGTAAAAAATTGAAATGTTCTGCATGTATAAAGTAGAAATCCTAAGATTTATTTTTTCCTAAAGAGCACTGATTATGAATTACTCTTCCTAAAAAATAAATATTAGTTTTTACTTTTTATAAAAGAGTAAATTACTACATTTCTACTTTGTTGCGTTCTTTTTATACTTTTAGATTTAGAGGTAAGTACTACTTTTAATTCATATTATATCATCCCTAGGGACTTGTTTTCTTATTTTTCCAAAATAAATTTTGGAAAAACTTTCTCTTAAAAATTCTTTTGAATTTTTTTTTCATTAAAAATTGGCTTTAACCAAGATTTTTAAAATCTTTTTTTTCAAACCGCCCCACTGTCCACCGCTCGGCCCTTGCCGTCGGATCTATCAGGGCCGACGCAACGTGGGCAATTTTCTGGTGTCTAACACTGGTGTAGAAAAATTGCCGGAAAATTGACGAAATCAAGTGCTCTTAAATTAACTTTTTAGGCTGATCATGTTGGTGTGTACATGTTGCATTGTACTAGTATATCTCCTTGTATATACTGTAAGGTTGTACTTTTCCGCATCCCTGTACAACACTGTACAGGACCGGAGTTACGAATGCTCCGACTGCGGCGGAGTCAGTGGGAGGCCGACTTCTATGCGCTGGGATAGAGGTGTGTGAGTAAGAGAAACCTACACAATTTATTATAGTCAAGAACAAACTTTTTATTTTTTACTTATTATCCTCCCGCACGAGCACTCGCAATGCATGCGGAGACGCGCCTCGAAACAGAAACGTATGTTCCCAGGCGCGCTCACCTCGGAATGCGAGACCGGCCGCTGCTGTATATATCTACTGCACTCGACTCTAGCGTTGTCGCCTTGTCGACGCTGCCGCTGATGCGATGGCTACTGGACAGGAAGGTCGCCGCTCGGCCACCGTTGATGTCGTCCCTCTCTCGGTTGATCTGGTGCACGTCACCGGTGTTGTTTCGTGGCGGAAGATAGTCGACTCTCTCTCTCTTTCTCTCTCTATCTCCTCTTCACCCGTCGTCTCTGACTCTTTCTCTCTCTTCTTCCTTGCTATGGCGCAGGTGTTTAGAGTAAGCCTGCTCTAGAACGCGGTCCGGCTCGTACTGACTATCGCCGCACGCTTAGTTGAGCTTACGACCTTCGAAATCGTCTCTCTCTCTTTCATGGACTTTGTTGTCGCCCTGCGTTGCCGTCTCCGCACCTTGCAAACATTTCCAAAATGTACATTTGGCAATCTTGCACGTGCATGAGGGCGACGGTTACCGCAGTGAGAGAGAATCTTAGGAATGTCAACAATATATATACACTAGTTTACGTGCACGACGTTGCGCGCGCTAACGTGATCAATATATTTTTACAACACACATAAAATTGTGATTAACATTTTATATTGATATTTTAATTAAAATTGTTTTTTATATTATTATTTTTCTTAATATTATCCTTTTTTCGTACTATTAATATTATCATTATGATTATTAATTTTTATTGTATATTATAATTATTAACGTTTTCAGATGAGGAAAACTATGCGATTATCTTCAGACTCAAGACGCATACATAGTAATGGAATAAATGATGCCGTCACTGTTAGTTTAGCTGTTGATAATGTCGAAAAATCTGTGAAACAATGCCGAGGTCCAGGAAATGCTTGGCCAGGCAAACATGATATACAAGAAAGAAATAGTTTTTGTCAAGATCAAGTGCAATTGTCGAACGAATCAACGTATTATACAGAAGTAACAAATTTATTTGTATAAATTAAATAACTTCGACATATTTTTATTAATTAAGCTTAACTGATAGTCAAATATATAGAAAAATAAAGCAATATGTTTTATTATTTATTAATAAGGCTTTAGATTCGTGATCAATGTATTCTATGTTTATTTAAAATATTATATTTTAGTAATTTATTTTATTTTTCACATTATTATATCAATAAAACTATACTTTCGGAAAAGACCTGCAACGTAGTCGATGTCAGTTTTTGGAAAAAGTATCACACTATTACTATCGGTAGAGTGATATAGAGAAAATGTGAATGCTAGACTGAGTAGCCCGGCATTATTTTTATAGAGCTACTGAGATGAAGAATGAGAAAGAGAGGCGAGTTACACCAATGCGTATATCAAGCGTCCATTTATTTGATATTTCTCATCTATAAAATTTTGGGAATAAATCTTCCGTGCTGTTTCGTCTACAGCTCTTAATTTGCCAACCCTAATATACCCTACGAACCACTATAGGTTACTAGCTATACGTTACTAAATTCATCATTTCATCTTACTATATTTTACTAAATTCATCATTTCATCTTAAAAATTATTAGAGCCGATATTTTTATGTTGACTCTAGAGTAGAAATTATTTTCAACGAAAATTATTTCAATCCTTTTAAGGGTTGAGTACAGTGGAAAAAATTTTTTTTTAAATAAAATATAAATTGTAATAGACTCACATGTTTAATACAAAATAATATAATTTTCTGCCAATTTGGATGGATTATGCATTATATTTGGATTTATCTCTAACACTACTATTAAAATAGTATTGTAGACTGCCGCAGCTATCTTACTCTGTTCCGCTGCTCAGCAAATCTTGAAATACTTGGATGAACTTCACGAATGGTCAATGCGTGTTATACAGATACTGTATTGACAGCAGCCGCCTCTATCCTTTTCCTGGAGACAAATACTTCCTTCAGATAATTTCAGCACCTTTCACTTCCATGGCCCTTAGGGAATGTAAGTGAAATTTATTTCACACTCTCCTAAAAAATTTTGATTTGCTTCCCATTCAGTAACAAGGCCTGATTGCGATCATCTCGATAACCGTGAAAGATTAAAATATTTTCCGTATATATATTCTATTATAATATTAAAAAGGCAAAATACCCGTCCGTCCATCTTCTACCCAAAAGTTCATATCTATAAAGGGTTGTGTAAGAAATAATAATTGATATAAAATAATGAAAAAAGGGGTTAAAAAGGTTGAATTTTTCGGTTTTGCGTGAAGGATGGTAAAGGAGAAGGGTAAAAGAAAAAAAAGATACTCGGTTGAGCGGAAAATGAGGATCTTTAATCGTTCAAAAGGAGAGGGGAAAGCCTTCCGGCATAAAACCTCTCCGGAAGAAAATACAAGCTGTTAAGTAAAAGTCGTGAAGCAGTGTGGAATGAGAGTGCTTCGTGTGATTCTCTGAGGAGAATGTTCGTGTGTTCGCTCGTGAGGAAGAGTGGCGCAGTTCCACTGATCCCGTTCGATCTCGCAATCGTTTCGCGGAGCGTTCAAACGAGCGGGTCTTTGTGCGTTCGGTAATCAAATTTCGTTTAGAGCTCGGCGTAGCGCTTGGCTGCTCAACAACGACTGCCCGGCGCTCCGTCGACAGCGCGCGAGACCCGACGTCCGTTTCTCGCTTGTCCTCAAACTCAGGCGGTGGCGCCACATGCTCTACATCGAGCCTCTCGAGCTCGCTCAACACCGTCGTCTCGGTGGAGCATCTGCCCTTAGAGACTAAACGCTAAACCCTAAACGCTTAAACCCTTAGTTATGTAGATTCAAATTAGTTAGAAGTATATGCAATTCAATAAAATACCCATAAAAATTTCAAGCCCATTATTCTTTTATAAAAAAGAGCCATAAGGTAACGAACTATTTTATTGTCAAATGATCTTACAAAGTGGATTACGCTTCCGCTTTTTCAATGTTGATGGTAGATCTCGTTTCAACGACCAACAGTAATCTGCTATCATATTTATGTCCCATCTTCCTTGGTACCTACGCTCCATTTCGTGTGTAGCGCTAATTTGAGTGTACTTGCGGGGTTTTAGGACCAGCTGAGAACGTTTTTGAGGAATATTTCGGCGTAGGACTAAACCCTCATGTCCAGGAGACGATTTCCACGCAAATCATAGCGCGTAG